>WSFP011532359.1:0-11987 GCA_009831015.1 Picea engelmannii
CGCTTCTTATTTGAGTAAGAATTTAATTCTTGGTTTTCTTTTGGTTGTCATGTATATTTTGTTCTTTGGTGATCTGGTTGAATGCTCGGTTTTCAATTTGGCATGTCCACTATAAGTTTATTTAATATCTCTAACCTGCCCATCACATAACAAGTTGTAACTAAAGTAATTAGATCTCGACTGTTGAATTTAGTTGGCAAAGAATGCTTTATATTTTCACTTATACATTGAGTACAAACCTTTATTATGTTGATATGTGAACACTGAATCTCAAAAATTACTCTCCATGTTTCATATTTCTCTTCTACATAGAGTATGAACCGATTATTATGTTATATGTGAACATATTAAATGGGCATTGAGGCATTGTCTGCTTTGTTCATCACTTTTTTGCCATATTAGTTTGTAAATTGTTCTCTTAGTAGTTTTTAAATTATAAGTTGTCTGTATGATTTCCTAGTTGATATGATATTGTTGGCTAGTAATTATTTTTGTTAACTTTGATTTATGAATCAATGTCTTGTTGTTGAATATCATTATGTTTTATTGTTCTCACTTTTTTCCTATTGTTGGTGCAACACTCAAGTGTGTAAGATTTGTAATTTTTATGTATTGACTTTGAGATTTACAAGTCTTTATAGATTCCTATGTACAATACTCAAGTATTGTTACATTCCCCTAATGTTATTTCATATTTTTGTTTTCAAATAGGTTAGATGATGCTTGCAAGAATTGTAAGAGGCCTGAGCATTTTGCCCGTGATTTCCCAAACGTTTCAGTGTGCCAAAACTGTAGACTTCTTGGGTGGGTAGAATCTTCTCCTCATCTATTGGTAGATCTTCTAGTTGAGATCATTTTGCAGGTGTATCAATAACACCTAACTTTTTGTTGTAGGCGTATTGTCGTGGAGTGCACTATGAATTCATTATGTTGGAATTGCAGGGAGCCTGGTCATGTTGCAAGTCAATGTTCTAATGATCCCATTTGTCGCACATGTGGAAAATATGGCCACCTCTCCAGGGGTGGAATATTTATGGATGAAAGGCCTAAAATATTTAATGACATAATTTGTAGGACATGTAATGAGCTAGGGCATATCAGTATGGAGTGCACTCCCATTTCATCTGCCATGACTATGGTGGTCGTGGACATGTTACATATGATTTCCAATATGGTTGCGTGATTTTGTGGGACATGAACATACGTTGATGTTGAAGTTTGTACCTTACCTCACTTTTTTGGATTATCTTTGCATAAGTGCATTAGCTAGTCATGCCATCAAGAATCTGATTTTGAAAAATCTATTCTGACTTGAGAAGTGATTTTTCAAGAAGTTAAGTTCAATAAACTTGTCATAACAATTATTATACAATTTTCTTATGTTAGGATTTTAATGCAAGACATCACTATCCCCTTATTTTGATAATAAATTATTTCTTGCAAACATGGATATGGTATGATTGCTTTTGCTAAATACTTGAGTAGTGTTTATAAAGTTGGATAAATGTTTTGTGATATTATATTTCTATAATTTCATTTTTGGATTTAATTAGATGGGGTATATACATGCAAAATATATCGATTTTTCTACATATATAACGTATTAGCCTTTTAGAATGACCTTACTAGAATTAAACGTTTTTTCTTCATTGCGTGTTTGGAAGTTCTCATTTAACATGTTTTGGGCTTGTTACAGTTTAATTTACAAGGTTGGTATTGAACTGGTTTATTTGTATACCTATTTTGGTTTTACCTCCATTCGTTTCAATGTTCACATGTCTTTATCATGTTATTTGTATGATATGATTTAGTCATTTTACTTTTTTCCATGAGAAACATAACAATGCATATTTTATGTCCTTTCGGAAAAAACTATGATGGATTGGATTGAGGATTGTATATATATTTTAGTTGAAATAGTATGGATTTAGTAAATTGGTTTAAGCAATGTTGTATAGAGATATAGACATGTGGATTGGTTACCAAAACTATGGGAAATCAATGAGCTTGGCGTTGTTTGTGCATATAGGATCATTCATTGAACAATTCAATTTTTTTTCTTGATAGCATGCTCTTTCTTAAGTTAATAAAAAGGTGAACTAATTTCTCTAAATTCTAGCAAAGTTCATTTCTTTTCATTTTATTGACATGTTTATGTTGAATGATTATGATTATTTTGAATATATTATAAAATGGGGTTTGAATTTGAAGAAATGAGTTTCTTGGAATTTGTTTGTTTGCAAATATGATAATCTATTTAGAAATATGATAATCTTTGTTTTTTATCAAGTAAATGCTCATTTGAATTTCCATTTCTAGCCCTCAATTCTTCTTTGAGGTCATGTTGTATATGAAAACAAAGTTTAAATAATCTCCTACCCTTATATAAGTCATTGTCATTTATATTTATATTTATGTTCATTTAATTTTATTTTTTTCACTGGTCATTCCCTGGTTCTTTCTCAAGGATGTGCCAAAGGGAAATTCACAAAAGCCTTGAAGCACTTGGACAATCACCTTCATGTTAGTGTGTTTGTGTAAACAATACCTATTTCTAAACACATGACAACTTATGTGAGTTAAGCTCACATAGATTCTTTCAACTGTCAAGTTAATCTTAGGTATTTATTGGGCCTCCTCAATCCTATAAATTGAGGACTCTCTCATGCATTTTGATCAAGTGTAGATAAATAGATCACCTTTTATCCTGTAGGAGGTTTTGGATTTGTAGTCCAGTCCTTGGCATAGCTATGTATTTTTTACATGGTATCAGAGTTGGTTCTGCAAACCCATTATCATTTTTTTCTAAGAGATTTGAAGGTTGTGTGATCTTTAAGATCCAAATCAGATCAGAGGAAAGAAAGATTTATCGATCATGGTTCTATAGAATTGTTATCTGTGCAATTCATCATCTCAACCATTGGTTGGTTGGCACTTTTTCTGGTCATTGGGTGAAACATGGCTGCATCAATGACATTTTTTTTGCCTCTTTTAACATTGCCATATTGATACAAATTCACATATTTTGGTCCATAGTTGTTGGATCTGAGTTGATGGCCAAAAACCAACATGTATCTCGACTCCTTTTCTCACACAAAAACAACTTCTATATGCGGTAGAAAGAAATGAATAAAGATCATGTTTTGTAGCCCAGAGGGATCATGTTTTGTCACCTAGAAGCCGTCACATTTTGCACTAAATAGCCATCATGTTTTGCAGTTGAGAGGGAACATCTTTGGCAGCTGGAAGTGGGAAGTTTTTGAAGCTTAAGAGTGGCACGTTTTGCAGACAACAACCATCACCTTTTGTACCTGAAAGTGGGATGTTTTTGCAACTCAGAGAGCATCATTTTTTTGTAGCCAGAGGTAGCACGATTTTGTATGTAGATTTGTGCTTGAATTGAATCTGGAAGTTGGAAAACAATTGTACAAGTCTACAAGTTTCCTTTTCTTCAACACAATCAAAGGTGGTACCAGATCTATCCAAGGGTCACTTCAAATATCATGGTAAGTATCCTCCATTCCAGGTATTACTATTTTAAGAAATTAAAATGTAGTTCAACAATTGTTGTAAATTTTGTTTTAAGAGCTCATTGTTTTTGACGTTGAGCTTCCATCTTTTATGTTGTAAACAAAATTTCAAAAATTTACATAGTCATAGATCTGTGTTCTCTTTGTATTCCTTATTGTAAATTTGTTTTAAGAGCTCCTTGTTTTTTACCTTGAGCTTCCATATTTTATATTTTAAACAAAATTTTAAAAAGTTACACATTCATAGTTCTATGTTCTCTTTGTATTCCTTATTGTAAATGGAGGAGTTAAGGGTTGTTGATCTCCTCACTCCCATAATTATCATACATGGAAACGGAAGATGCAATAAATACTACAATCAAAAGGTCTCTGACAAACGTTGTCTAAGGATCCACCAACGTTTACCAAGGGAATAGAAAAATATGCCTATCAAAACAAGCTCAATGAATCCATGGGTATGATTGGCTTGCATGTTTCTGATTGCTTGGTGTTTCATCTTGATGGATGTAAGACTCCAAAATCATGTTGGGACAAGTTGGCTTCCCTATTTGGTAAAGTTAATGAATTTCAAGCCCTACAGTTGGAAGCAGAGTTTTCATCACTTGTACCTTATGAGAAAGCATCTATTGAAGATTATCTTTCCAAATTCAGGTCATTGGTGGCAAAGTTGAAAGGGTGTGGAAAATCCAAATCTGACGATGAGTGCATTTTCCCGATTCTATCCAAATTGAAAGGCCCTTATTAGGTATTTTCTTCTACATTTTACTCTATGATGGATGCATTACGAGATGAATTTAAAATGCCTTCCTTTGAGATTTTTTGTGAGCGCCTCATAAGGGAATAATCCAAACTTATGCAACTTGATTCCCTTTCAAACTTTAAAAATAAATCTCTTGTGGCCCATTCCTCCAAAGATAATAAAAAAGGATCATATAAAAAGAATAAATATTATGCACAAGGTGGTGAAACTACCTCCAAACCTTAGCAGAAAACAAAATCATCTCCACCTTCTAAGTATGGTGGTGTTGAGGAAAATATATGAATTATCTTACTCAAGCATTTTCAAATCTTGTCTTGCTAGGAAAAGATAGTCATGAATATCCCCCTATGATTTATAGCCTCAGAAATAATTTCCCAATCCACAAGTATTAATTACCAGGGCTTATGTTGATTTATTAATGAAAAGAATGTTGCAAAAATAAAATAAAATTTTATTTTTTAGTTTTATAAACATAAGCACATCGCAAAAATTAAATATGGAGATTGAAAAAGAAAAGTGACCAAGTCATAAATCTACACAAATGAGATAGAATAACAATCTGATTTATTTCATTCCAAAAAATTAAAAGTGTTTTTTTCTTTACAAAACCCCTGTGAGGGCATGGACCAAAGTCTAACTTAGAGATCCCCGATGAAAACCATACAAAAGGACTTTGACAAGAAGTAAAAAATGAACTTTATAATTTGGATCAAATTGCCACAGACTGTTGCCAATTTGACTCTGCACAATATCCTTTATCATCTATGAAATTTAATCCATAAACAAACAAGTATACACAGACAATCAAAGATAGATCAACACCTTTAAAACAAGTATCTGAATGATATGGTTCAGCTTTGAACCTTGTTGTCTACAATAGGAACCTACTATCAAAAGGAGAATTAGGCTCTAAATAACTTAAGAATGAATGAAAACTGAACTATCTCATGTAAACAAAAGAACAAACCTCAGTTTTGCTTTCTCTTTCTATTCTCCCTTTGTTCTCCCTTCTCATTTGAATTTTATGTATTCCAAATAAGTTGAAGTAGTTCAACTACTTTCTTTAGTTAGGTTAGTTGAACTTAACTAACTTTTGTTTATGAGAAATAATAATAATAATAATAATAATAATAATAATAGTCAAGGGTCTTTATTTAATAATAACTAAGTAGGTGGGACCCCTTGTGACTCCATTCTTTTATTCTTTTTAAAAATAAACACAATTAGATAATCATTTAAATACATGTTGCCTTGTAGCTCCCATAAATATTTCCAAAATTTGAATATTCAATATCATGAATAATTCAAATCATATTCAAAACATGTAAATAACCACATTATCCAAAAAAATAGCTTGTTGTCCAAAACTTTCTGCAGACCATTGTCTTCAACAACTCAATCATAAACACATAACTTAAAATCCATATTTTCCACTTTGAGAGGCAATATTTCTTCTATCTTTTATGTCCCCTTTGGACTTCCCAAAAGTAGCCTTTGGTTGATTCGAACCTTGAGGCTTAATCTCACTAATAACATGGGAACAATTGTCCTTCAAATGCATATGGGAGAACACTGATTTTGATGAGTCATTTGAAGGAGATGAAGGGTAGGCAACAAATTTACCTTTGTCTTGCACATGGGGGTCATCAATATTAATCCTTTTTCTAGCATGATAGGATTGAACAGGTGAATGCATAGGGAAAATTTGAACATTATGATTTACAGGTGGAGGAGGAGGCAATGACAAGTTGGGCTAGCCATGATGGTGAGAGACTTCCAGATTGACAATCTCTTTCCATCCATCATTCACAGGGACTTCTGGTTGCAAGGACACATGAGGAGGCACATGAATACTAGGGATGTTTTGAGGCTGGAAGGGAGGTCTCTCTGGTCTAGGTTGTACTATCCCTTACTCGATCCAATTGAAGAACCCAACTTGTAACAACTGGTTCAACTCCTGGGGGTCAACATCAAAATGAATAGAGAATCTAGGCCTCATAGGCCCTCTGTTCCAGTTACCTCTTCCACTATTGTTTCTTCCATGGCTACCTCTGTTGAAGAAACTCATCATGTATGCAAAAATTCATCAATAACTAGCCTTTAACAAACCATACATGACATTCTGCTTGCATGAAACAAATTTTGGCTCATAAATTGACACAAGACCCATGCAATTCCATCCATAAGAAATCATTTAATAATTTCCAAATGAGCAGGGGGTGGATAGGGTTCATGGGACATCTGGAGGGATTATAATGAGCGAAAAAGTTGTAGTATGACAAGAGACAAATACACAAGTACTGTTCAACAATTCATTAAATGATTAAACTGTGCAATCAAATGCCAAAAATATCAGTTGCCACCTATTTCTATATCATATCTTTTACCATTGTTATACATAGTTTTTGATTTATTTTATTGAACAAGGCATGTAAAAATGAAATTGGGATCATGAGGGGGGTATAATGAGCGAAAAAGTGATAGTATGAGAGAGAATAATATATGGATACTGTTCATAAAATAAATCAAATCAAACATCAACCATAACTCTATTCAGACCCCACAATCCAATAAGCATCCACTTTAAAAACCAAAACCATTTAACTGTCCCTTATTTACAGACATAATGCTTGTTGAATTCAAATAAAAGACAGTTCATATGCCCAAAATACTTCAATTATAGTAGCCCTTGCATCTATACAATATCTATACAACAGTCATAATAAAATCATTGCCAATTTCATAATAACATTATAACCCTTCGAGCCACAGTCTTCCATGTTCCAATGCTAAACCCCTTTTCTTTTTAAAACCAAAAAGAAATATGCACAGTGATTCCATCTATCCACATCCAATATTTATTCCTTAAATTCAATTAAGAATAGGCCCAGTATAAACCACCATTTTTCAACTTTCCAACACTGATTGACACAATCCACTGGCATTAAAACTCATAATCGGACCTCGATTCAATCATACACAGGTGTTTACTAACATAATCAACATAAGTCTTGATTCAAAAACAACATTTCAACCAATAACATGCAACTTTGAGCATGAGATTCATGTACATACTTCTTTTAAAAGAAATTCCCAACAAGAGACAGAGCCAAATGGTGCCTGAGGAGAACAAAACCAAGTCACACACGAGGAGAAACAGAGCTAAGCACACACAGGTGTATCTTTTATCCTTGACGAGACCAATAACGTGTTTAGGGTTTAACACAATAATGGAGGTAAGAGAAAATAACTTGACCAAATGAAAAACTCCTCAAGGATGCAGATAACTCGTGCCCCCTTTTAAAAAAAAATAAAATTATCTCAAAGAAATAACAACAAATGGCTCTATCAAGAGATGATCTTCGAAGACAGAGATAACTCGTGCTCCTTTTAAAATTAGTAGAGACGCATAACCTTTAACCCAAAATCTTGATAGTGAGGGTTACTAAAACGTAGCAGTCAACCACTCCAATGGAGACGAGAGGAAGTGAATGCTTAAAATACTGTGAAGAGAATACCCAAACATAACCCGTGACCAACCGAAACATAAATGAACTTCCATTTAAAATTTTGGGTGATGCCTAAGACCCGACTATGCAATGATTTCTAACCACAATGATAGTGAAGGTAATGCCATGACAAAAGACAGCTTGGGCTCAGCCAAAACAAAGAAAGAACAATGCAACTCTTAACAGTCTACATCACAACCCAGAGGAATGAAACATAACAACCACTGAGACGAAAAGGAGTGACAACAAATTAACACCAAGATTGGTTGTAAAACCCACACACTAAAACTCAGAGCTTGCTACACCATAACTATAATTTTCCATAGAGAACCAGACCAAAACCCCAAGCTGACCGAAAATGTTTTAACCAATAAACCAATGCACGTGCTACACACAGCAAGAATATCCATTCCTTTTCTTTAAAATGCCAACAGTCTAGAGTATTCACAGAAGAAACCAAAAGAACAACACCAATACACAGTCGAAAAACTTAAGAAAAACACAGACCTCATGCAATTTAGAGCCAAATATCGATTCATAACATAGAGGAACCGTCATGGATGGAAAATAAAGGAACCATACCTAGAAAATCTTGCTTGAGGGAAAGAGTTGGACTATATTTTCTTTCACAACCAGAAATCGCGGAGCATCCACAACCACCAGAGCCGAAAAACCAAATGCAAGTATGGCTAGGGTGATGGGCTCGAGGGTTGTTTGAGTGACATGCAATAAATGCACATTGCTTCCTTACAAGCCAACCAATCCAACATAACATCAACCATTAATTCAAACAAATATCCATTACATAGTGTGCCACCCCAAGTCATGTCAAAACTTTTAACAACAACCATATGCTATAACGTTACCATATATGCCTCACACATAATACTTTAATCAAAGCGCATAAGTCTAGAAACAAGGTCTATACACCTTCTTTTGTGTCAATCACATATAAATTTAGGGCTTGTTCATAGTTTTTTTTTTTTTTTATTTACGCTCCCATATCATCCTTTTGAATAAAATCATATATACAATAATCAATCAATGTCAAATTCATAAACACAACACCTGTAAAATATAATCCTTTTATCCATAGTACTACCATAAGTTGTGAGTGAACATCAAAACCATCTAGCAATAACACATTCAACCAACCCTCTTATGTCGCCATGAAAAATAAAACCATGAATTGAATCATCAATTGTACAAGACTGTGTTGGCATCATTATAACAACAAACAAAAATATAAGTGTAACACATCCATCATAACACCACTAGTCTACAAGGGGGGCCCACCTACTAAGTTATTATTATTATTATAAATAAATAATAGAGCTTAGCAATCATTTGCGAGCATTATTCATCGTTGCGTTTTTAAATGTCAACAAACTGGCGACTCCAAGGGAAATTTGTTTCCAACAAATTAAGAACTCAAATAATCTGGCTTCGTAGATCGGGTAAACATTAGATCAAGGAATGTATAACAGAATGGTTATGCAACAGGGGAAGTGAGCGGTTTAAGGGAAAACATGATTTTGGATTTAGGGAATAACTTATGGAAAATGTTACGTATGAGGGGGTTATTCCTGCGTGCATAACATTCGATTAATCATAGTGAAAACGTTCTTTGCTTTAAGGAGAAAAACTCTAGTGTACTTTTTTAATATCAGAATGGAGGGAATAAAAGGACAACAGAAATAGGGAAAAAAAACCAATAATCTTATCTAACAACAATACTGAAGCAAATAGAAATTTCAATGATGTCTTCAAGGGGGGAACATCATGACAGTTGTGTAACCTGATTGTTATTGATTAACAATACTTCCATAATAGCGTCGCTGCAAAACTGATCCAAAATTTTATTTCTGACAAGAAAAGAAGTCAATAAAAGGAATAAAACAATAGAAATGAAGCGACAAAAAGAATAACAACAAAGTAAAATCAAAGCAATAAAAAAAAAACTATAATACAGAAAAAATTCCATACAACATTTAAACTTTCAATTTGGTTCCACATAGTGTTTTAAGTGGGAACCGTTTGTGCTATAGGAAAACAATCCCTCTTCCAAGTCCTTTAGGATATAAGAATTTGTGCCCAGGACAAAAGCGATCTTAAAATGACCCAACCATAACTTTTGGAACTTTGAATGCCTTCCTTTATTAGCATGAGATGAATCCCACAACAATAATTTCTCATTAACCTTAAATTTGACAACCTTTGCACTTTTATTAAAATATCTTTTAATAGTTTGTTTCTTCTCTTAATGTTATCCAAGGAAACATCCTTTGTTCCTCTAAATCCAAGAGTGCATTTATCCTTTGAGAGATATTGGAAGAATTTAATTCTTCAACCTATAGCACCAGTCTTAGATATGAAAGTTCCAGCTCGGTAGACAGAATGGATTCTTGACCATAAACAAGATGGAAGGGAGTGCAACCAGTGCTTGCCTTGGTGGTAGTGTGATCTTCCCAAAGGGCGTAAGTGAGGAGAGTGTTCCATTGACATGGCTCTTATTCAATGAGCCTCTTGACAATTCTAACCATATTTTTGTTAGTAGACTCGACTTGCCCATTTCCTTGAGGATAATAAGCCGACGAGGTAAAATGTTAAACTCCCATTTTAGCTAGAAACTGAGTCAGCTTAGCAGAAATAAAAGTAGGATCGTTGTCTGTAACAATTTCCAAAGGAAGGCCAAATCTAGAAAAAATATTAGTCTCAAGGAAAGAAATCACCTGCTCATCCTGCAAATGCTTAAGTGGGACAACCTTGGTCCATTTTGTAAAATAATCTGTGGCTGTCAAGATGAAAACTTGCCCTGCTGAGGATGGGGGATTAATAGGACCAATAAAGTCTAGACCCCATTTTGAAAAAGGAAATTCAGGGAGGACATGTTGTAAAGGCATGGCAAAAAGACGTTCTTTCCCAGCGAACTTCTGGCACTTGTCACAAGATCTTGGAAAATTATAAGAAACACAAAAAATTGAAGGCCAATAACACCCTTTCCTGATAATTTTAAAAGCAGTAGTTTTAGCAGAAAAATGACCTCCTACATGAATAATAGAATCTGAAGATCCATGGGTCTCTTGTAACAACTTATGTTCTTCCTCATTATTCACACAACAAAGTAACATGCCGTCAACATATATCCTAAACAAGAAGTCTCCTAAAATGACATATATGGAATATTCAAGACGAAGCCTCCTTCTTTGATGAGTATCTAAGTTATCTGGACACCTCTGATTTTGCAAGTAATATAACAGATCTTTGTACCAAGGATGTTCAACTACAGGAAGGATTTGACTGTCAATGTAAAATAATGCTGACATAGGATTATCTTGTTCTTCAATTCTTCACTTGCTTCAACATGTTGATCCAAGTGAAGGGCTAAGTCACGTCCCTTAATGGTTTTAGGAGTCACGATGGTTAAATCATGCTCCTGGATCTTGGCAAGCCAATGTGCAAGCTTCCTTAAAAGATAATTCCATGAGAGCAAAAACTAGACAACATGTAAAGGGACTTTTACCAGCGTGTGCTTACCTAAGATAAAGTGGCAAAATTTCTCAACAACTCTAACAAGAGCGAAAACATGTTTTTCAATGTAAGAATATTTGAATTCATCATTTGAACAACTTTGACTCATGTAAGCTACTGTTTTTTCATTAGCTTGGTCATCACATTGTATGAGGATAGTAGAGACTACTTCCTCTGTAGCATTAATATATATAATAAATTCTTTCTCAAAATTTGGCTTCACCAAAACCGGTGCGGAACCGATTTCCTTCTTAATCCTTACGAAATCACTTTCGACGTCAACAGTCCAAGAAAATGAGCGATCTTGCTTAAGACGGTTGTGAATTGGTTTGACTATTACAACAAAATTAGGAACAAACCTACGAACAAAGTTGATAACACCCATAAAGGCTTGAACCTCCTTTTTGGAAGTAGGGGCAGGAAGATTTAGGATAACAACAATCCTTTTGGGATCTATGCTTTTTCCTAAATCAAAGACAATGTGCCCAAGGAGCTTGCCCTTGGTAACTCCGAACATAGACTTAGAAGGATTTAAAGAAATGTTGAATTTCCTGCATCGCATGAGAACCTTTCTAAGATGACCAAAATGATCCGATCGATTCTTTGAATACACAGTTAAGTCATCAAGATAAATCTGAATAATTTTTCCGATCAGAT
>WSFP011532368.1:0-11987 GCA_009831015.1 Picea engelmannii
GAGATCGATAGCATTTCTTGCAACCATATATAAAATCCCCAAATATTGTTGGATAAATTTCAACCATAAATGTAACCCTAAAACAAAAACTTCCAAACGGGCAAAGAAAGTGGGGAGAACAATACAATTATGATATCAAAACCAAATCCAAATAACAAAATAATCGACAAGTACATTCAAAACCTTAAATATGACCAAGTGATCTCACACTGCCCTGATCTATAGCATTTCTTACATCCATAAATAAAAGCCCCAAATATTGTTTGAGAAATTTCAAACATAAAAGGAAGCCAAAAACATAAACTTGCAAGCATCAAAAAATGGAGAGGACACTACTATTCATATGAAAACAAAATATGAACAAAATAAGTTTCCCAGTAACAATGTGTCCTCTAGTTTATTAGGGTGCGAAGCACGCAAACACATTCATATGGGTGAGGGATTTAGAAGTGAACCTTCCCTAAAAAGGCTCGGTCCCCTCTATTTTGGGGTGACTATTGACCCCTATTTGGGAGCCCTAAATGCCTAACCCTATACAGGTTCGCTTGCTTGTGCATCCTCTCCCGTTGGTCAAGCAGGTAAACCCCCTCTATTTTGCGGCGATGATTTCCCACGTGGAGAAGGAGCTGAAAGAATCAATTACAGTATTTTGACCACCTACAATAGCAACCCATGAATAAGTGTAATGGAAGTCAATCACGGAATAGTCACACTAGGCCATACCTTCTAATCCATTTGGATTTTGAAGTAACAAGTGATCTTCTTGCCTTGGTAAGAAATTTAGGTACCCATATGAAATGAAAGCTATTTACCTACTATGTAGGAGCATTAATAGATTCTAATATGTGGATCTTACTAATTCAAATTGCGGGAAAAGTAGATCCAACATATCAACATATATTTTTAGCGATACACTTAGAATCTAGACGACACTACTTGAAGTCAGTTAATAATTTTTTCCTGTAGACATACATTGGAATCACGAAGAATAGAATCTGAGATTAAGCACATCAAGTTATTCACATGCCCAAAAGGGTTGTATGCCCAGGCTTTCCAAGTGAGCAACTAGCTGCGTTCTTGTCAACTTTTCTTTCTTAACTCCCCCGTTCATACCCTAGAGAACATTCATATTTGTGCTATTGCCCATGAGCGCAAGCTCACTTGGGTTCGGTCAAGAGAACTTGACTTACAACGACTAGAGGGATTATATCCCCTAGGTCCCAAGAATAAGAAGAGATAGATAAGAGGGTTGAATTATTCTTTACCTGAACTATTGCATTGTCTGCCTGAATGATGGCATTTTTAGATTTGAAAGTAGGAATTAGGACTATAATGAGGAGGACGATAGCAGGAGATCGAGGAGTAGAGGTAGCTTCCAGATATATGTAATAACACTATACATGTTCAAAACCTTTTGAATTCTTCCCTCTTTGGCAGTTATTCTGGAAGTGACTAACCCTAAGCCCCCGCCCTCGAAGAAATAATTAAAATAGGCATAACCTAGTGGAAAATTGGAGAGTGAAACCATGGCCTATCGAGATTGAGGTGGGAAATTTGAAAGTGAAAGGGTTGCGTCTCATTCATTATGATAATTGTAAGAGTGCAAGGGGGAGGGAGAACCCACATTAAACTAGCCACATGAAACTGGGATGAAAACCCACAATATGGATGCTCTGGAGGAGGCCAAATTAATAAATTGACCTTACCCATAGCCCTACTGGAGCAATTGAGGGTAAAAAAAATATAAGAGAAGGTGTAACATCTTTTGCAGGTTAAAACATAGATAAAGCATTCAACGAGGCATGTTTGTTTTGTTAATGATCCCTCCCCTCCTAATTGTGTCGGACTCTATCACCCTTCCCTAACTGGCAAGCCGAACCTTCCATTTCTCTAGCAAGAAATAGATCCCTCCCCTTTAAGTTCTCGGCCCACACTAACTAAAACCAATTTATGCCAGTTGCTAAAGTCCCTTATTTCATGCACCCATAAATGAAATTTCCCTAATTCATTTCTATGAGCAAAAGTGCCTATCTAGTCTAGTTACTAAAGAACTGTTCCTTTTCCTCGCCAGCTCTACTGATTTAAACCACAAGTGGCCAGTATTTCAAAGTGTGTCGAGCAATTCCAGCAATCCCATTAATCCTAGCAATTGCAGCTAGCCATCCGCCCACTAACCCCATCTTTGTGAATAAAAAAAGAGAACGTGCACTTATTCACAAAAATGGTACAACACCCCTCTTCCTATTGGTCGATCAATTTCGTACCTCAGGTCACGAAGTGGAAATAGAGTGTGTTTAAATGGAAATAGAATTGATTTCTCTGGGCACATTGCCTAAGCTTCTTCTCCATCGTAGCCTTTCTTTTTGTTTTTCCCTCATGAAAACATATAATATATCCATAACTAAATAAATCCATCAATGGATCGCTCAATCACATATTTCTAATTTGGCTGGCCTGGGTTCGACATTTCATTAGGTAGGACCATTCCTTACCTTATGATCTCATAGTAGGATATGAGCTAGGTACGGAGGAGGGGCTTACCTCTTTATGAACCAATCAAGGAAGGTACGAAGTCGCTTATCCGTTGAGGGCATGGTGCATTTATCTCTCTATTTGTTTCTTTTTTGTTCTTCCATCCCCTCCTATGTCAGGAAAGTGGGGTCCTTATGTTATGGGTTCCATAGAGAACTGGCACTTGAAAGGCAACGTTATCCCCGGATGGATAAAAGGCCCACCCACAAATGACTGCTCTTGGGGTAGGCTAGTTCTAGCCACTAGCTAGGGGGAATGGAAATATTTCCTCACTTTTGGATAGGTTCTAATCAATCCATCCCCACAAAAGACGAAAATAGAGCCAACATATCACCTTTCCTCAACTGTCTTTAATCAATTCATTTTGCGGATCAAGGGGTTTATGGGCATAGAATCCTTCAACAACCCCCTATAGATTATAAGAGTACGTCCCGCTAAATGACAACCATAAATAATGCCAGAATGCTCTTGAGAATGACAACCATAATCAATTGATTGATCCATTGAGCGATTAATAAAGCCATGCTGATGAGATGAATGGATGCGAGCGAATGGGGAAAATACTGAAATATTTCTTCAAAGGCTAACCAGGGTGGGGGAGTAACTAATTGGCCACAGAAGGCTTGCTAAATCAAAGTGGTGGATCAATGATTAGGGGAGTGAAGACTATCCTCCCTTTAATCTTGAATAAATGTCCTTTGAAAGTAAGACTTAAAGAAACAGGGGTAATAAATACTAGAATGGTCAAATCTAGGGCACTTCAGACTTAGCCTCACCCTTTTTAGCTTATCTTTGTTTAGTTGTCAAAGAGATATGAAATTCCCTTGCACCTTGTTCGAGCTCTACGATCATTCGAGAAGTGGGTTGTTGACTTTGTAGGCCCCATTAATCCAAAATGTGTCTTTTGCATCCCATTCGACACATTGCTAGGTCATGTGGTTTGCAAAGACATGGTTATGGTAGATCCAGCTAAGATTGTTATATATCTATAGCCCAAGCGACTATAGTAACAGAGAGTTAATCCATAGCTATGGTCGCCTATGCTATCGAAACCATGGCAATTATGTATGCCTAAGTACCAGTAGCCAATTTCTAAGCCATGGAAGCAATAAGTACAACCAAAGCCAAAGTTGTAAGAGATTTCAGCAGCAAACCACTATCGTATCATTTCAACAACAATCAAGCAATCATTCAAGCAACCAAAGAAAAAAAATCCATATAGAAGAGAAAGAATCCATATGGATGTAAAGAAAATCAATCCGTAGAAAAAACCATCAATCATTAGCGAGTGGTGCTCGCTGATCTGAATTGATAGCATCACTACTACCTAATTGGCTCTTCATTGTTGGGTTTTAAGGTTGTGTAAGGTTACAAATTAGAGGTGAAGTTCGATCTGACTTAGACTATACCACTCACCTAGTTGTGCTCTCTCACTGGTTCATACGAGATAGGACCTAAGTCATCTATTTCCATGGTTTCAAGCTTGTTGAATGACCAATTAGCATCTTTGGTGCTCAAGCGTACGTCTCAGGCCTTAAAACTCATCTTCAGGCCTTTTCACTTTACTATCCCTCCCTCCATTGTTGCTTGATTCCATTCATGTTCCAGTACTCAGGAGATCCTACTCTTCCCGACCTAGGTTTTGTACAACTTCAAGCTCTCTGTAGACCTCCGATCATATGGATTACTAGGTTTTGCAAGCAGTCTCACTATCTGCGTTATTGAATTCATGAGAAAGTCCCAAGCTCTGGTGTGTCATACTTTCTAGGTTCATTTTTTGCTCCTTGCATCCATAGCATATTGAACTAGTGATTCTCTATGTTTGAATGTTGAAAGTCATACTGAGTAACTAAGACGTTAAGCTACCTTTCTTGCTCTGTGCTTCTAAGACTGGGAATTTGATGATTAGTATAGATGGTCTCAATTCTCGTTGATGTCGGTAGCCAATGTAGAAGTTTGCATCATTCTATTGGGGCATGTCCTTTAGAACCAAGTTGCCATGTCTAAGGTCGCCTTGTGCAACTAATGAATGAAAATAATCTCTTGATGTCTCAGCAGACTCCATTTGGTAGATATGCGAGTCAAAGTGAGGTGGTTGTAAATGAGGCATATGACCCTTCACAGGTGCATCATATATAATGAGTTGTAGTAAATTTCTCTTGCTTGGTGTGCCATCGCTATGATTCACTCACTAACAGGATCATTCCCGTACCATGTTTTATACCGCTCCGGTTCATATCGGGATCGAATAGGTGGGCACATAGAACTTCTTCCTGGGCACGTACAACTAACTGGGGGGAACTTGTAAGCATTACTTACTATGGATCAACTTCTAAATCAAGGGCTAAATCAACAGCTTAATAAATGAGTTAATCAATGGCTATTGTAGGTTATGTTGCTAGGTATGCTCCGAGGAATGCTGCTAGTGAAACCGGGTAAAGGAAAGTTGGGACGGGCGAAGATGCTATTGGTGGTGCTAGTGCTTATGGGTCAAGGGGAGGGGTTGGATATTGGTCTCGAAAGCATGGGTCCAACTATCAATCACGAGGATCTAGATACGGGTCTCAATCAGGATATGGGTATCGAACGGAAAGGTATGTTACATATGGAACTACTCCAGTCACCTATGCTTCTGTACCAACCTATGATTCTCCTGCGACTACTGCTACTAAGTATGGGTATGGAACTGAGCGAAAGGAAGCCAGGTCTAAGAAATAAGGGAACCGGATATGCCACTATATATACTATTCCTAGGTATGCTTATGGATCTGCTTCAAGCTCTCGACCCGGTTAAGATGATGCCCTTGCTTCTACCACTGGAGGATATGCACCTGAACTTGTGGAACCAAGCTAAGGGATGTCACTAGTGAATCTACATATGGAACTAGGTGAAGGGATGAAAAAGGGTATGGCCCTAGATCACAAAGGTACGAATGTGCCTATCGATTTGGCTAAGATGAAGCCTATGATACTACTGGTACTAGTGTCGCTACCTATGTTGTTGTAGGCTATGGGTCTAGATTTATAAGTTCTGGCTATTGATCAACCTACTCTGGGTCTGGGTCTCTATCACGAACAATGTAAACTAGGTGTGGGTATATAACTACTCATGCTACTAGATAAACTACTATATGATTTATTGTCACTGAGTATGGATCTACTCGTGCAACTGGATCAACTCAGTAAATCAATGAACCAACCTCACCAACTGCATAACAAACTGGTTCAACGAGCTAAGCTACAGTAGATGCTCCTAAGACTAGGTATGTATCTAGATCATAAACCTCACTAACTTTAGAACCCACTACTGAACCAATGGAATGAACTAGAAGGTGTGCTTCTACGTATTGATATGTATCTACCCTTACTTATGATGCACCACCTACCCTGCTTATTCAATATGTTAAACTTGGACCTACATTCATACAATCAAGACTCTTCCCCGACTAGGATAAGCATTGATGGACAGTACAGGTAGACCCGATGAGACTTGATAGAAGGCTTTTGCTATGGCCTCACCTTTGGCTCTCGATAGCTTGGTTAATTTCCATTGCTTCCCCTCTAGCTGGATAGGAATGGTCCCATCTTTGTTTTTCTATTTCACCAATCATAAAAAGAAAATTATATATGTAGAGCTGGGTTGTCCACAGCGAGGTCCTATGCCCTATGGAGATATAGGAAGGCAGATAAGGACCTACCAAAACGTGAAACCAAGGAGGTATTTGAAACACCTCCCATAAATGTCTAAAAATGATAGCTCCATGCGGCGGTTCTAGTTTTTGTTGTCAGTGCTTTCACCCTTCGTAGGTCACAGGATGGAGAAGTTCTCTCCTCCTCATGGAAAGGGATGTAGGTGGCCATTGTGATCTTTTTATCGTGATTGATTATCCAACTGATCTATGTATTGGCCATATGATTCACACCTTTATAGAACACTCGTGGAAAATATGCATGTATTTATGGCTTCATTTTTCGTAATTGGTAGTAGGATAGTATTCCTTTGCTAACCCCTCCACTTGTTGTTGGATCTCATAGTAGTTTTTTTCTTCCACCATAAGGAGCAGTTAAAGCAAAGGAGAAATTCTAAGTTGAGGAGGCAGTATTCGTTACCCGGCTCGGTAACATCTCGAGCAAATCAGCGATATAAATAATCAGTATTAAGCGCCCCTAGATATCACATACAGACAAAGTCTGGACATTGAGCAGAGAGAAAGGTAAAGGTAGAAATAGCAAGCACATCAAAGGCAACCAATAAAGTAGAAATTAGACTGTAGAAGTAACTAGGAGGAAAGACAGGAGAGGAGATGACAACAAAGCCTGTTGCATCATAAGGAAGGACAGGTACATATACATTTCGAGATAGAGACCCAATAGCATATCCATAACCATATCCCCATATACGTAATTAAGATAATAGAGTCAGTAGACGGGATTGGTGATCCTTATAATATCATTAGTAGTAGCAATAACAGTAGCAAGTGTAGTCACAAATGTAAACTATACTGCACGAGGCGAAGACCGCTCAGCTAGTGTAAAGATAAGAAAAGAAAGGAAAAGATAACCACTCTTTCTTGGGCATACCTTTCCCCGACATACCTTTCCTGGCACCCACCATTAGTTGTTCATGAGGCGTGTAACTCTCAGAGAGTGTGTTTTAGAGTGATTAGTGTGAGTCTTAGTGTTAGTGTTAATGTAGAGATTGAAGTAGTTTGGAGAGTGTGTTTCAGAGGAAAACTAACTTGAATTTGGGTGGGTGTCTCGGGTGTTAAGTCCTTATCTTCTTGGTGGGTGTTCAGGTTTCTCCTTCCTCGTACCACTGCACATTCCTCGTACTACTGCAAGAACAAATATTGATACCGATAGGGAGTAAAAGAGAACAAATATTGATAAGGCAGTATCGTTAGTAATATATTCTCTAGGTCAGGTCATTAGGTCAGGTGTTATCTATCGTTAGTAATATTTTATCTATCATTAGTAATATACATCTATCTGGGCGTATCCATATCATTACCAACATTACTCGCATCATTATTTATCTATTTCATTACTTCTTCTATGGAGACAACTAGGAAAGATACTTATTGGGATGACTACCATGACGACCACGACTATGGGTACAGGCTAATTATTAATATGACTTATATGGGCTCATATGACTTATTAATATGACCATATTGGAGAATAAGGAGAAGTTGGAGTCAAGTCTTTAGTCCTTACCTTTTCACATGACCTTTCATTACTACCTTTATTTGTCTCAGTAAAGGAGGCAATCTATCTATAGCATGAGGCAATCTATCTATAATAGTTGTCCTTCCTCACCCTCCTTTGGTAGGGGAGTTGGGGCTCAACCTGAGTGGGCCTAATGGTTAAGAAAATGTGTTTCTGCTTAAGAGGTCACAAGTTCAAATCCAGAGGGGAGTAGGGTATGGATACCTTCGTAGACTTTACCAGTCAAACCACTGGGCGGAGGGGGGTCCCTTGTCCCACAAACAAGGGGGTCTCATACACCAATTTGGTGTCCTGGCTTGGCTGTGACCTTAAAAAAAATAGATTAGATTAGATTATATTCTTACGACCCTCTATCTCAAAGTATGGGCACATAAACTATAAGAGGAAGGTTATATACAGGGGTAGAACCAATAAGTAAGGAGGGGCGGGTTCAATAGCGGGAAAGAACAAGAGGGGAGTATTATTTACTTTCTTTCAAAAGGAATGAGGAATAGGACCTCCAACCAATAAAGAAATCTAGACAAGCCTCCTTATATGAACAACCGAGCAGTGGCGTAAGCGATGATCCTCCCCTATTTCTGGGGGTGGTGGAGAAATCGGAGGGAGGAGTCCAAGGCGCCAACAACGACAGCACGACATTCGTCATTGTTGTGGGTTGGCGTGTCCATTAGTCCCCCCCCCTAGGTGACTTTGATTGGTTGTCTTGAGGTTGGTTATCCTTGATTTTCCCTTTGCTATGATAGAGAGGACCTGATATTTACCGAACCCTCAATCTTTCCTTATGTACTAGTCTTCGTAGTTCCCAACAAGAAAGCCTCCCTTAGGGCCAAGTGGGTCTCATAAGATAGATCCATAATCACTCCGAATTTTTTCTCACAAAGTGAGTCCCACCAGTGCATGGGGAAGGGACTTACAAAACAAAAGGAGCATGAAGGTGATCAAGGAGTGTGAAGGTGATATTCTTACTGATTGTTGGAAACTCTAACTGGACCATTTCTCCAAAGCACGTCTATCTTGCTCGCCCCTTCAAATGAATCAACTTCTTGAAGGGAAATTATTGCGAGAAGAATCGTTGTAGGGCCGGGCGAAATGATCCATAGAATCCAGAGGACCCGACCATGAGTTGATGGAGAAAATCCAAATGGCGGGAGGGACAACGACCAATTAATAAGGTGTTACATTAAACAGTGGCTAATAAAGAACATTTGTTTAAGAAACATTGAATGAAACAATTAGCTTGCTCCGTAAGCACTCAAAAACATGAATCGCTTGCTCCCAGATGTCTAGTTACTAAATTAGAGGAGCCAATTTGTTCTAAGACATTAATTTACAAATCACTGGAGGGAAATAGAACTTATTCTATTATTTATGCTATTTTCTCATCTTGAGATTTAGCAAATAATGACCAAGTGATTTCTGAATTCTAAGTATTAGATAAATCAATAAGTAATTGTCCAATTATAAGGATAAGACGCTTATATAATTAGCGGATTGACCTTCTTCACCTTACTTAAATGAAAGGATCAAGACCTGACTGGAAGTATTGACCCCTACCTACCTGATAGGGCCTTTCAAAGCATGCATGCCTTACTGGAACGAAGGGCTAAGCCCTTCAATCAAGAATGAAGTCAACCGTGAATATTATCTTTCTCTTATTTAGAATTAGCTAATGACATCATTGTAATGTCCTCCATATTTGTCAAAGTGAAATTAGGTGGTTTCTTACCCTTTAATTAATCTTTGGAGCGAGTGAGATTCAGTAGCTAAGTATAACTAATAGAATTCTATGTAATTATGCTTTGATTTATTCTCTCTTTCTTTCTCTTGAGTTAGCGAACCCATAGATATATCTATATTATACTACTATTTTTTCCCACCTAACCTTGTGACGTAATCTATGGCATAAATGAAATGATACCAGTCATTTCTCCCTCTAAATAAGATTCTAAAGTAAGTGACTTTACCAAACCTTCTTTTTCGTATCATCTAGGGATATGAAAGAGATATCTAATTCTCTAGGTAATTATTATTATTATTCCATGCCTCCCCCACCAGCATGTACATGGAAAATGCTTTACCTTATTTTTTGTATACAAAGATAGAGAAAGAAAGAGATAGTTTCTCAATGAAAGCTTTTTCGTACTGTAACTTAACGTGAAATACTTTGCGTATGGAATGAATTATATAATTACATATATAAGGAAATAATTTTTGATAGACGAGCGAGATAATGACCTCTCCTAACTTTTTTATGTCATTCATTATCTTCTCAGTACATTCCTACTTCAATACTGGGTGAGACCTACCTTCCATTGTCGGGTTGGAATTGCTATTTTTTCCCCTCCCTTAGCTATATCTGCTTGGTAATACGGCTCTATATTTCCCTCAATCGTGAGGCTAGGAAAAGTGGCATTCAAATATAAGGGGGAAGGGGGAAATCTTCCTCACTCAAGAGAGAGGTCTAGGGATAACCTGAAATGCATTCGAAAGTGAAAGAGTAGTTTTATGGGGGTTAAATCATACTTAAAAAATATCTTTCTCTCTTCCTTCGTAAAGTTTATGCACACTCTCCTACTGTCTATTTTCAGGAGTGATTATTGGTATAGTAGTAGTAGTAGTAGTAGTAGTAGTGAGTGTAGTTCCTAAGAGTAGCTCAGTGGGCGATCTCCTGCTATCCTTTTAAGGAAAACTTTCAAGACTTAGCGAACGGGATTGAAGTGAGAATCCCCTTCGTTAGCAAAAAAATGAGAGACTTTCATGCACGTTATTCCCGTTACATTGACTCGACTTTCACTTATTTCCTCTCTTCATGAATGGGTTAAAGTAGCTAGCACGAGAAGGATTGGTCTAAGGAACCATTGCATCTCCTTGGAATTGAGATAGTTTCCCTCCTTCAGATGGTTGGTTGTATCCATATCTCCCCCTATCTCCCTTTGGATGGACAATTTTCTTTTCTCTGGTTAGTTTTTCAAAGTGGATGAAAAAATCTTGGTGGGATATTGAAGGAAGGTGAATCCTTTAGGCACAGAGAGAGGAGCTATTGTGGGGGCATAATTGGTCTTTTCAGATCACACTGGGCCTGAGTTCCTTCATGAATGCTGAGTGTAGTTTTACCCTCACCCGAGTCCCATCAATGATGGCATTCCATTATCATTATCTATATTTGACTATTCAAGAAAAGGACTTCTTCCACCACACCATAAGTCATTATCTCATCAGCTAATTGATCTTTGAATTCTGATCATAGTAGATCTATAGGGGTGTTATCCACATTTTTGGTCATCGAGATGATGTCATGACAGTGTCATGATAATAGGAAATCAACCTCTTTATTAAGAACATTTTTCATGAGAAAGGTTACACTTGTCAGTTTCCAGAAAGCATAGTTTAAAATATAGTTCGCAGGCTGCATATATACTCACCTGCGGGAATCCTTAATTCCCGTAGGCTGCCTTCAGCTTGACTGCGAACTTCTCGCACTGTACTTGAAGTCAGGGTGCGGACATGTTTCTAAAGAAGGAAAATGGATGAGTTCTCGATCCTTCTAGAAAGAATCTTCTAGAAGGATGAGTTGGCTTTCGAATGGTTGGCAAAATACTGACTTTCCAGATATCTTGGGATCATTCTCTATCCAAGTAACTAAGTTACCTTCTACTATATATTGAGGAGATTGCTCATGGAAAGGGTTAACAAGAATAACAAGAAAGACTAGAAACAAGCTAGTAAGAGATTGATTGGAGAATCAGGGCAAGACTGTATGGAGGACTGAAGCTACAGCAGCAAAGGACAACAACAAAGTCATCTTATGTGGTTGATTTTCTTCATGCATGAACAAGTGTGTGTGTCAGAACTAGAAGCCATTGAAAGGAGATCTACGACATCAAGGCTCAGGTTGTATATTTCTCTTTCAGTTAATTCAATACATGAATATGTCCCTTTCCCATAATGATGATATCATCTTATTACATGATTCCTTGATCACATGTATGGACTAGATATTGAATACATTAATTTGCTTGTACTTCGATTGGTTTGTACTGTTGCGATTGGATGGCACAAGAGCATTGAAGCGAAGCAAGGAAAAACAGAGATTTAAGGAGAGCATTCACAAGGTATGTCCACTATCCATTTCTCTTAGTTCGTTCAATAATCTAGATCTAGGGAAAGAGTAGTATTCTGTCTCGTTTTGTTCTAGATCCAGGTGGATCTAGGGAGATTGGTCTGTG
>WSFP011532371.1:0-11986 GCA_009831015.1 Picea engelmannii
GTGCACTTCTTGGGAGAGCTTTGTGGTGGTGTATTTTGGCATTTTTCATGGTGGAATGATCTTAAACTAGGGTTTGACTTGATTATTCTTGGTGAAGTAAGTGGAAAATATGCATTTTTATTCATGCTATGGATGTTTGTGGTAAAATTTACTTGTTTCATGTCTAAGATTATGAAATTGTTTATTTAAACCCTATGGGAGAAACAATAAATGATTCTTTCTCTCTATAACTCTTCTACTAGCTTGATCTTGCCAATTATACATTTTTTGGGAGTAATTATTAGAGCCCTAAATTGCTAGCTATCTAGTCATCTCATTCTAAATCACCAAGTAAATTGTCTTCAAAATAGCTAAGGAAAGAAGGTATGCTAGGGCCTAGAAGTGCCTACTCTCTAGAAAAGCCTCCCTTAAAGATTTATATGCTTTAGGCCTTGATTTTCTAACACCTATTGTATCTACCTCTTCCCTTAGATAAGCATTATCATTATTTTATCTCCCAAGTGATATTGTTACTATTATTGACTCCATAAGCCCCTAAAAGGGATTGATTACTATACTCTTGTGGATGAATGAGATCAAACAAACTTTCAAAGTATCTTCTTGAAACTCTCACTAACACTAAAATCCATATTGTTGCTGCTATAATTGCTGCTACAACCTTTATTTAGCCACCCTAACAAGTATACTAACCCTAAAACCTACCCAGAAAATTGCATCAACCTAGATGTCGCCTTCCTAGGCCTTAATCTCCTTTTGCTATCTCTAAGTGCAAATTTTCTGAATTTGTTAAGGCTATTGTTGTTGGTACTAATACACTATTATAGCCATCATTTTCAGCCTCTATTATCCTGATAACCATCTAAATACAACCCAAAGATTGTATTAAGTAAAGTACCATCAAATTATTGTTAAAGTGTGTAATTAATTGCTTGTTCTAAGTGCAATTTCTGAAGTTGTTAGAGGATGTTACCGTTGTTGAAGTTGTTGTTACATCCATTTTTGCAGCCCCTTTACAGCCCTTAAATTGTCTATAAAACCCACTAACACTTGTGTCAATCAAGCTATAATCATTGGATGTTGAATTAGTTGTTTCCTTGCTTCATTTAAGTACCTTTTTCTGAAGTGGTTTATTGGTTGTCATCAATATTAATTGTTGTTGTTATAAGTGTTTAGACATCCATCTAAGTATTAATAGACTTGTATTAATATTGGAATTGTGAGTGACAAGGCATTATCAAGTGTACAAAACCCTTTGTATCATTTCTTGTCTTCATAACTTGCAATTCTTTAAGATACATTGTTGCTACTGTAATCATGTTGTTGTTATATATAACTTGCTTAGCAGCACATAATTTGTTCAAGGAGTCATTGGTTATAATAATTGAAATCAGTGTTTCTACTAACGTTTGATGTTTCATTGGTAAAGTGATGGTAACACTCATTTTAGTTCCTCTTTGTCCCTTTAACCTTACCAAGTGATTTATTAACTTGAGTGACCTAGAGAGAGGGATGGCATATTATCTATCCTTTTTTTCCCTTCATCAACCAACTAGGTCCTGGGATGTCTCCCTTGGAGTGAGGTTTTACTCCTCCTAAAGAGAAAGAGGTACCTTGTTGGGGTGGCAGTGACATGCCACCTCTGTGTTACACCAATCTAGGCCTACTTGCCTTTAGGATTTTGGCAAGTATATATCATGCCATAACAATCATCTAGTTGCTTTAAAGATTGAAAACTAGCAAAGAATCAACAATAAACATTCAACCTATTTGTCTAATCCATAAATCATGCAAACTTATTTTAGTTTAACAATTTGATCTAGAGAATATTTCCCTTTCAAAGTTAAATTGATTATTTGGTATGTTAAGACAAAATTGTTTACAATAATATTTTTTTGATTCATAACTTGATTAATGAGAAAATTGTTTACATAAAACCAATACTCTAGAATATACAAGTTACACCTATAAAAAATTGTTGCAGTACCCAATTTTTTTCCTTTTTTATTTCAATCACCTAGTTACATCTTTGGTTGATTTATTGTTACAAACATTCAGTGAGGTATTATTGGAATTTTGTGTATTATATTAGTGAAATATGTATTGTCACTTGATTATTCACCTTGTGGATTAGGATAAGACAGGTTATGAAATGTAAGTGAATTACTTTTTTTACCATAATATGGTCATTTTGTTATAATTATCCCCTAGGGTTAGCTCAAGCGATGTTGAGTCAGATGTGAGATCTCTCCCCTAGTGATCCATTGGGGAGGTCATGGGTTCGACTCTCTTAATCTCCTTGGGGTGAGGCTATGTAATTAGGGTCGATGGTTTACCTCATTTATCATCCATGGATCTTGGAGAAGTACTCAAAGGGTTTTCTATGAGGATTTCCTTGCAAAAAAAATGAACATCTTGCTATAATTTCTTTGTCTACCATGATGTGGTTATCTTACAATAATTATGATAGGGTCAATGTTATCTTGTAAAAGTGTATTGTTTTGTTTATCTTGTGCATCAATCCTATGAAACTAGAATTGTTATTTGAGGCTTTGAGTTACATAAATGGTGATCTTGGGGCCCTCACTAACCTAGGTTAGAGGTTAGGAGGAGCCCTAATGAAAATTAATACCATTGTGGAATCATACTCTAAGGAACGACTCTAGTTCAATGAATATAATCTAGACTAGAAGTCTTAGGACCTTGTAAGGGAAGAAAAAGGGTAAATACTAATTTATTTTGGAAAATATTGCACCTAATTGTGGCTTCTAGTTACATTTTGTGGAAAACACAACTACAAAAGGAAAAAGTTTTTTATGGTTACTAAGGAAAGTAAATTGTAGTGTTTTGGGTATTAATACGTGTTGAAGTTTGAGTAGCTTCAGAATATATTCTTATTTTATTTGACTAAGACAAACCCTAAAGAATATTATGATATTATATTTGTTAAGATGACCCTATTATGCCTTTGTAAAAGTCGACCCTATTGTTCCTTGAAAAGTAAAATGTAAATAAAAGGATAAAGTGACAGGTTGGCCCAAACCTAATTTTAGGCTGGCCAAACTATTATTTATAAGGGAGGCTAGCACCTCATTTGAATACACAACACAAGCTCTGTAGTTAAGAAGAGAAAGTGCACAAGTCTTAGAGGGAAACACTACTGCAACTACAAGGTGACGTTATGGAGATTCTTGATCTACATCTCAGGTATATATTGGTTATGTGGTATGATACTCTTCCCTAATCAAGGGTTTTGAGAAGGATCTTCTGCTTTGTTAGTTCTCTCTTGGAGAGAGGCATTGTTATTGGTTGTTGAATCTATATTGAGGACATTTGTTGGGTTTTTCTCCTAGAGGGTTTTCCCAGGGTAAATCTTGTGTATGTTATTCTTTCAGTGATTCTTTATATGTGGTTATTATGCACATTGTTAAAAGTAAAAGAACACTAATCAAATTAATTGCTTAAGACGAAAATTTCAACATGCTATCAAAGCGGGCATGAAAGACGGATTTTTCACATTATAGAAGAACTCGTTGAAGAAGCTAAGAGCATAGGAAGACTCTCATAACCCTATCTCACCTCTTTCTATGCACAAATTCTCAGTTTGACGAAATTTTATAAACTGCAATTGTTGTTTCAACTGTTGTAACTCCATAAACCCTAGGTGTGAAGTTTTCCTTGTTTAAGGAGGTTGTTGGAGAAAGTGATAACACTTAGGAACTCACCTAGGAAGGGAAAATCTAGTCCCTGGACCATAATTCAAAATTTTACAAGTTGAAAAATTAGGGTTTCCTCATAAACCCTAGGTCTGGTTGCAGTTGTTGCATATTTTGTGACAAAACTCATCCTTGGCTCAACAATCTCTCTGGTAAGGTCTAAGATCCATATATTGAAAAATTATTTATTATTTTACTTGTTCCAAGAAGGAGTACTACCAGTACCAAGATTGACGAAAATCTTGAAGGAGTCGATGACTTCCGATCATGAAAATACATAGTAATTCTCATTCTAGAATAGAATGACCTTGTAAGTTTTGTTGAAAAATATATTGAAGAGCCAAAGGGAGATGAGGCCAAATCCAAATATAAGAAGTGTTTGATCAAAGCGAAGAGGATCATTTCCAACTCCATCAAGAACCACTTGATTCCTCATGTTTCAGCATTAAAAACCCCAAAGCAAATGATGGATGTCTTATCCCATCTGTTTGAAGGCAAGAAAATCAATCGAAAAATGACCTCAAGGACACAACTCTAGAATGTGAAGATGAAAAATATAGAAACCATATAATCTTAATTCACAAGGGTGTCCCATAATAAAGAACAACTTGAAGCTATTGGAGACTCAGTTGAAGAAGTTTATTTAATGATGACCACATTGAATGGTCTCCCAAATTCTTGGGAATCCTCCATCCAAGGAATCTTCTCTACAAGGAAGTTAACTAAGTTCAATAGATTGTGGGAAGACTGCACTCAAGAAGAATCTGTATTAGAGGGAAGAAAAGAAAAGATAGAAATAAATGGAGATCAAGCGCTAACAGCTCATGCAAGAAAAGGAAAGAACAAGAAATAAGTTCACTCTCACAAGAAGTTTCAGAAGCCTCATAGAGGACAAGATTCTCATAAAGATCTCTCAAAATTCAAATGATTCATTTTCCATAAGATGGGACATATTGAAAGAAATTGTCCCCAAGCAAAATACCATAATAGAAACAGGAATTTTAAAAGACATCACGCTCATATCACATAAGAAGATGAACCTGATCGGAAAAGAACAAGAGAAGATTATTCAAATGAACCATATCTTATCCTTTTATTTTACATTTTACTACAACTAGAAGGTGATGTTGTGGAGAATCTTGGTCTACTTATTAGGTATATCTTGGTTATGTCGTGCGCTACTCTTCCCTGGTCAAGGGTTTTGAGAAGGATCTTATGCTTTGTTAGTTCTCTCTTGGAGAGAGGCATTGTTCTTGGTTGTTGAATCTATATTGAGGAAGTTTGATGGGTTTTCCCCTAGAGGGTTTTCCCAGGGTAAATCTTGTGTATGTTGTGGATGTTATTCTTTCAGTGATTCTTTATATGTAGTTATTGTGCACATTATTAAAATTAAAAGAACATTAATCAAATTAACTGCTTAAGATGAAAATTTCAACAATATTAAAGGAAGTTAAATGTATGTTTTAATTATTAATGTGAAAGGAAAATAAGTTGTTTTTTAGTTATTGGAGGGAAAGGAAAGTATTGTTGAGGCCATTTTCACTATATCTTATAGTTTTATTATGGGTATAGGGGGGCTATTTTGGGTCACAAATCTATGAAGTGATTGGAGAAATTGAAGAATATTCACATCATTGTTTGAGTGGGTAAGAGAAGGTTGGGGGTGTACCTAGCTCGAGGGTTTACTTAAGTCCATTGTTTGAACTTGGAATTATTTAGAATAAGAACCCCATTGATAAATACATTGCATTATCAAGAGAAAGAGTGGGTAGAGTTGTTGCAAAGGTGGCGTCGTAGTTATAGGCCAATCTACCACATAGTTTCTAGTTTTAGTTTGATATTGTGGATAATTGTTGTCATTTCCTAGGAAAGTGTGTTTCTTGTTTTGGTGAGTCTTAGGTGAGTGAGCCACTAAGTATATTCATTGATATAGGTCCCTACATGGGGGCATCACCAATTTCTAGGTGTTTGCATTGGTTGGAAGGAAAATCGAAGGTTAACACTCATTTTCACTAATTGGTTGGACATCGTTTGAGTGACTTGAATACATATTAGTATTAAGTTCTTTAATTTGGTTTCCATTTCCTAGTGTGGAATATTTGTTTTTATATATGTAAAGAAAAGAGTATGTATGTTAAATTTTTAGACTGAGTTTAGAGAGAGAAATACTTAAAGTAACCCAAGGACAATCTTGTAGGGATGGAGCTATTTCAAATATGGTCAAAGAAGCCCAACATTTACATTATAATTGAAAATATTTTATGCCAAAAGTGATATTATAAATTACCATATATCTTTGACTAAAAATTATCACATGACCTCTATTAGAACTATGGTACATTGGTTTAAAGGGCGACCTAAATATAAGGACCAATAGTCTATCAATTAACAAATCATTTTTCCAAATCATTGTCCAACTTAAACCACCACTACCCCTAGGAGCTTAGTAGTAAACTTTTAACAATAAAAACCAAAGGTTTGTATTTGACAAAGTTCCAAAAAATTGAATGAACAATGTTATCCCCTATCCTAGTGATAACTAAGGAGATTATGTCTCAAGGCCCACAAGTCCTATGCATGGAGTACCGAGAGCCATATGACTTGAGCTTGGCCCTAGAGGGCCCATATTTTCTTCAACACCTCCCATCTATCAACAACAACATCATCCATCACATCAGCCTGGTTCTGAAGTAGCAGTGGTTCTTGCTCCATGAGGTAATGAGTCTAGGTATCATGGTATGTTTCACTATGATTTTAAAAACATTTGAATATGTGCATTGAATTCTCTTTTGTTTCATGATGTTTTCTTGGAAATTATTCCCTTTGACTTGTCCATACCTAGGGGGGATGACAAAGTGCCCTAGTAAGTTGGTTCCCTTAGGGATGAGTTTCCATGAGGTGGGTCTATGAAATTTCATTGTCCATTCCTTCCATACTTACCACTTTTCATCATTATCCCTCTCATATATCCCCTACATTGTTTCAGGCATTGGGTTTTCCAAGCTAGTAAGGGTTGTACCTTGCCTTGTGGGAAGAAGGGGCTAAACGCTTAGAGGATAAAAATAGCTGGAAAAAGGTAAAAGCCAAGATGAAACCTTGAGATGATTCACCCAAGGATTCCTAAGAAATCAATAAAGGGATTCTCCACAAGAAAAGATGACCTGTAAAATAAAATAAAACTCAAGGCCTAGTTGGTGGATAGGAGGTCTCATCATGAGCCGACCTATTAGGTCCATTGGCATGTAGCGGTATGACACTACTATTCATCTGGTCACCAAACTAGGGTAGTGGCTCTTGGTGGTATATCCAGGAGAAATGGGGTCTCATCATGAGCCAACCTTCTCATTTCCGTGAAATGATTGTGGGTAACGTTTTCACCACTAGACACCACGCCAGGATAGTGTCCTCCAACTATTTTCTTGAAAGAAAAAAATCAATGAGACAAAGAGTAAAAATGCATTGAATGGGATAGGAAACAATGGAATCCATGACAAGGTGCAACTCTCCCTCTACAGAGGCAGCCACAGGTAAGACCTACATTTCCCTATTATCACTGCACCCCTTGCCCAAACATCCCCTACACCATCTCATGTATTTACATGACCTATATTGGTATTCATCTGGAAACACCCCACACCTAAGGAGGATTATCCAAATAGGACATCCAGAGAACCTATCCAAACCTAGCTTGTTAAAAAGAATAACGTCTTTGAACATTTGTCTAGGTAAAGGGGGGCTTTGATGCACATATTTGGGTGACTTGATTATTAGATGTGATTGACATTTCTATGATCCCTGTGACTTATGAGCCCATGGAGGGAATACTTCTTGTTGTTTCAGGACCATGCCTGATGAATCGGTATATATGGGGAGATGATTAGTTTGGACCTCCATGCGGCTAAAATCCCACCAAATGGATTTTGTGACCACAGCCAAGGGTAGAGGGATACCGAAGGCTTGCACTGGAGAAAATGGAGCATGTTCCACCAGAGACACTTTGGCAGGCCTTGACCTAGGGGGGTCTTTCCTTCCCACCATGACATTTGCCCTGGAAGGCCCCTCACATCATCATATTGAGCATGGATGTCATCCAATTGGGGTTTTGGCATGAGGACGACTTCGTTGGCATGTGTGGCAGTGTATGAGGCATTTTTAAGCCTAACGTTTTACTTTGGAGGCCTAGCATTCTAAGAAGGGGCCTAACGTCACCCTAGGATGGGCATGACATCATCCCTAAAGGAAAAAATCAGGGTTTTTATTATTAATTTTATGTAAAACTAGATTTTTGATGTAAACTGGCCATGTTGACCTTTTTTCACCTAAATTGTAATTAAAGGTCGTGATTATTGTATAAATAAGGGGAAAATATCTTATATTTTTCAACATATTTCACTCACACAAGTGTGAGGTCTGAAATTAGGCCTCTTTTAAGGCATATTGGATAAAATAAGTGTTGTGCAACTCTTGGAGGAAGCTTATCCTGGTGTATTTTGGCATTTGCATGGTGGAAAGTCTTCAACTAGGGTTTGTGGCTAGATTATTCTTGATGAAGTAAGTAGAAATATGAAATCCTTCTTTATTTTGAATGGTTATGGTGCAGTTACTTGTTCATTTATAATATTATGAAATTGTTATTGTGAAACCCTAGGAGAAAGCACATGTTATTGTCATTTTCTTTATAACTCCTCACCTACTTGATTTTTCTAGAATACACCTCCCTTGAAGGATATACTATAGCCCTACCTTAGTAGCACTCTAGTATCATTGCTTTATTAATCTTCATACTTTTATTTCAAGCTTGACCTAAAGAAGAAGCAAACCGCTAGGGCCTAGGGTTACCTACGTCCTAGCATCTTTTCCTTCTAGGGTTTTGGATATTGACGCCTTAGGTTACTAACACCTCAATCATCCTCCCTTTTCCTTTAGCTCACCTATTATCATTTGTTGTTTCCCTCTAAGAATTGTCTCTACAACATTGACTCCATTACCCTAAACGGAACTAGTCCATACCTTGCAAGTGATTGATTGACTAAAACAACTCTTAAACCATCTACTTTAAGACTTTTACTAACCATTTATAACTTTAGATTAGACTAACCTACTAATTGATTTGTTGTTGTTGCAAAAGATTGCTACAACCATCTATAACAATAGAAAATTCATCTTCAAATCAAGTTTTAAAGTTGATTATACATTTCCATCATTGCTTATGATAATTACTAGCATTTTGTCAAGTTTAAGTTATTATTTTTGGTCATTTTTTAAGCTCTATTGAGGCATAATTGTGAAGCTATTACTATATATACATTGTTGTTATAAATACTTTCGTTGCTTCATATTTTATATTAGCATGTTATTTATATCAAAGTTTATGGTTTTATGAATCACTAACATCATATGATACTTGCAAATAATATTTTTCTTGTTGTCTTGTTCTAGGCAGGTACACTTAAATATTACTTTGCTTCATCTCATTAAAACCTTTGGAAATTTGATCAGAGTGACCTGTGAGAGGGTTGGGACCTTCTTGATACTCCTACCTTAGCCTTCTCAAACCCCCAAGTCATTGGGGATGTCTCCCCTGGGGAAATACTCCTAAATAGAAAGAGGTGTGTTGTTTAGGTGACAGTGATAGGACAACCTCCTATTACGCCAATTTAGAGTTCACTTGCCTTCGGATTTTGGGAAAGTAGAAATTGCACGATAACATTTTGGTATCATTGTCAGGGAACACTGAGTTAATTCTCCTCAAAGATGACACTTTTCGGTAAGCCTTTCCTCAAAATCCTTTATTTTACAAAATCTTACCTGGCGAGTCCACTAAGGGTGATCCCCTCATCCCTTTGACAATCTCAAGAAGATTGTCTGGTGACTCCCTTGATGACGACCCATAGCGGAAGTTAGTACACGATTTCTTCTCCTTTATTTCCTATTGTCCCCATGGCCCCTCCTAAATGGTCTCCCAAGGAACTTTTTGGCCCTTTGGACTTAGTTAACACCCAAGGTGGATTCAATGACCTCCCGAAAAAAGTTGATTCTTAGATACCTAAATTCTCGAGAGAAGTGGGATCTTATGGCAACTCACATTGGACTAAATTTTGTGAGGGGTATGAATTTCATCAATTAGGAAAGGAACACCCTGAGACATTTATGAGACTTTTCTTGAACTCGCTCACTGGGAGTGCCAAAATCTGGATTAATAAACTCCCAAGTGGAATCCTCAAAACCCCTGAAGATTTGAAACAGGCTTTCATGAAGAGATGGGGTAAAGAAGAAAGCATGGCCTCCTTTTGTTGAAATAATGTAACTGCAAAGAGTATTCTTATTATTATTTGATATATTATTCATTGGATCAATCCCCATTGTGGATTGATCATGTCGGCTATTGTAATAGGACCAAATCCCCTTTTGCGAATTGGTCAAATGATAATTATAATAGGCAGAATAAGAAGTCATCCCCAGCAGATATTAAAGAGGCCCCAGAATATATTAAAGGTGGTTGTAACCACCTAGTTGGAGAAGTCGACCCTGCTAGTGAAGAGACACTTCACATGTGCCAGTCTAATATAAGTAAGGAGGCTAGCACCTCACTTAGACACACAACGCACTTGCTCATTGAGAGACAAGTTTCGGATCTGCTGTTAGAGAAGAAGGAGAGAGAGTGGTGCATATCTGGGAGAGGATCTTCTAAATTAGTTTAAGAGATCTCTTGTAATTGTATTGGCTATCTATATTAAGGAAGTTTTGTTGGGTTTTCTTCCCCTAGAGGGTTTCCCAGGATAAATTTTGTGTCTCTTGTGATTGTGTATTTCTCAGTGATCTTGCATTATGCTATTGTTATCTAACGAAATGCAAAGAACTATAATAATGGATTAAACATTAACATGGTATCAGAGCCAAGCTGAAGGAAGCATCTTTCACAAGAGTGAAAAATGTCACTGTTGTTGTACATGAAAATTAGGGCTATTTGATGGTGAATATTTTCATCCCCAAAACCATCTAGAAAAGTGTGCCCTCCCCTAAGGATCACTTTGGCACTCTCAACGCACCTTTTCAGTGGTTGGATCTCCCGAAAAGTGAAACTCTAGTTTCACAAAGTACCAGAAGTACCAGAAAACCAGTGTACCAGAAGTACCAGAGTACTAGAGGTACCAGAAGCACCAGTCCAAAAATCTGTTGATCAAATTTGGAGGAGAAAAAGTTGTATTTTCTCAGATCCAAACACACCAGGATACTCGCCTCAACCAATTGCACCTCCTGGTAAGTTCATAGTTTGATTTTGAGCACTTTTATTTTTTGGTCATTTTCCTAGATCCAGGTAAAGATGTCTGCAAGCGTTAAGCTTGTTGACAAGCTAGAAGGAGAAGAAAACTTCTGTGCCTGGAAGTATAGTATTGGCCTCATTCTTGAAGAGAATGACCTAGAAAGATTCATCAAAGAAGAAGTATCGAAACCCGCCGATGCTACAGAAAAGGCAAAGCATCAAAAGGACACAATCAGGGCCAAAAGAATCATTGCATATTCAATCAAAGACCACATGATTCATTATGTGTCATCTAAGAAGAATCTGAAAGAAATGTTTGATGCCTTGACTAGACTATATGAAGGAAAGAACATAAACCGAAAGATGAATCTAAGAACTCAACTGAAGAATACAAGGATGCAGAAAGGAGAAACGATTCAGGGATACTTCTCCAGAATCTCAGAATTCAAAGAAAATCTAGAAGCTATTGGAGATACCATAGACGAAGACAAACTCATAATGACGGCCCTAAATGGTCTCACAAGACCTTGGGATGCATTCATCCAAACGATATGTGCCAAAATGGAGAAACTGAAGTTTGATAGTCTATGGGAAGAATGCATCCAAGAAGAAACAAGCGTAGTGAATCGTGAAGCGTCACTAGCAAGAGATGATGATCAAGCCCTAGCTACTCACACCAAAGGAGGAAGGAAGAAACCCTACTTCCAAAAGGAGACTCATTAAGAGACTCAACAGTCAAACAAATTCAATCATAAAGAATCTCATCAAAGGAGATTTCAGAAGAAAGGACAACGAAAGGAAAGGGACCAGTCATCTGTACAATGCTATCATTGTGAAAAGATGGGACACATTGCGAAGTTTTGTCCATCCAAATGAGAAGAATACAATAGAAAACATAAGAGGCTCCATGCCCATGTAGTCGAAGATTAAGAGCCACCTGCAAATATGATAAGAGAGAAGATCAAAGACCATCTCTTGATCTCGACCCTCTCAGGATCTGTAACACCCG
>WSFP011532378.1:0-11986 GCA_009831015.1 Picea engelmannii
TCCCTTGAACAATAACTATTGATTATTTCTCATATATTGTGCATGGTGTATTGTGGTGTATTGGTGTAACTCTTATACGATTGTTCATTGCTCATTGGATATAGTTGAATGGTTTAAGTATAAGTTGAAAAAGGTTTTAAATTATACTTGATACTGATTCACCCCCCTCTCAGTATCAACAAATAGTTGTTGCAACAAATATTCCAATACAAGGAGAAAATTGGTTTAAAGGAGTTTAGGTAAACTGGCAGATAAATTCTAGGCCAGGGCTGACCAACTCAAGAGTAGTTTGTTTCATTTTTCCTTGGTAAAACTAACAGTGGTTGAAGATATTATAAAGATGAACAGAGATTGGGACTCCTTCTTAGCCTCAAGAAATACCTCCCTAGACCCCAAAGGAGATACCTTCTATAGCGGGAAAACTGCCCTATCTACTACACTAGGTTTCAACATATAGGAAAATCTAACCGTCTAAAAGTCTCCTACTCTTTAGACTACCCCAAATATACCCCACATTCAAAAAATAAATACAAATTAAAAAGATCCGGTAAATCTACCTTAAACTCCGCATCCAGTATTGATCCTTTTGCATTTGATTGCTCCTCGACTACAAGTCTCCTCCCAAGGCTAACCTGCATTCACAAAAACACAAATAAGAAACTACGAACATGTATCTCATATATGAATTAATAGGTTAGATGTTAGTACAAAACATAAATCAAACATAAATATTGAACACATCATATTGCGGGACAAAAAAAGTATTCCTTTTATTAATATCACAAAGTTTACTTACAATGAGATCGACGACTGCTCCTTGAACCTGGTCTGAGATCCTCTTCACCAAGCTCCAACTGCACTTCCACGTATATTTCTCCTCTCACACTTCTCTTTAGGGAAATGGCATAGGATTAAAATGGAGGAAAAGGGAAAGAATGGACAATTCTGGCTCAAAACTCATAAGCTGGCAAATTCTTGGGGCAAGGAGGGGATGTGAAACATACAGAGTTTCACTATTCTTATGCTTCTCTTTAGAATGAGACCACAAAACCTCCTTTTATATGAAAAAAGGATGCTTATTCGGTTGGGTGATGGGCTACAGGCAGTGGGTAAGTTGGAAAACTACCCAATAGCCCTTAATCTCAACGAATTCCTTGCAACTTTTTAATTTTTGCAACATTTGTGGGTATACGTGGATTGTAATGGTGCAACTAGCATATGTACATGAGTTTTAGTGGTGTAGAAAACATGTGTATGTAGGCATTAGTGGTGCAGGGCACACACATCATCAAAAATATGTTTTTTAAGAAGAGTTTCTCAGTGATGGCTTGGCAAAAATAGTAAGTAAGAGGGCCAAATGCCAGGTATGCATATATGGTGCAATTTAGGGTTATAAAAATACTCCCTTTTCTGCAGAAAGATTGGTCTCTAACAACTTAGGTGGAAAATGAAGAAGTGCTACAGAACAAGGAAAAGGAAAAGAAAAGAATATTGAGGGCCCTTCACCAAGTCATCCAATTGTGAAGAAGGGTAGAATGCTACATTTCACTTATGAGGCAAAGGAGACACAAAAACCAAACAGACCAACCACAAGGTAAACTGCTAGAAGGTTTCCTACACCTACATTGAAGACATATTTTGTTGAAAGTGTAGCTCAGGAGATGGATGAAGACCAAGTGAAATCAGAAGAAAGAGACACATATATTAGAGATATGCAAAAACAACTCAAAGAGGCTTAGCATGTTATAGCCCATTTTTACCAAGAGAGCAGAGAATTTCAAAGGAAACTAGTTGAGAAGGTTCCTGAGGTTCAAACACCACTAGTCAAAAAAAATCAAAGAATGAAATGTCAAAAGGGAAGGAAGTCATGAAAATCCCTAAGACTATAGTTTTGACCAAACCTACAGCTCCTCTGACAAGATCCTCAGCTAGGAAGAAGAGTTCAGATGTACATGGCCAAGTTGCAGCAATTGAGAAACCTCACACTTCACCTGTAGAAGGAGAAAAAAATGTAAAGTAGATAAATAAATAGTTAAGGGAGGCTCAAGATATTATCATCCAACTTAGGGAGGAGAACATGTTATCAGAACTAAGGATTTAGAGACATTTTTAGGAATGTGGACCAACTATCACATATGCGTATGCAACACTCTCATCCTTTAAAGGCCCAATCAAAATTGAAGAGAAGTGCACTCTTATCAGGGCAAGTACATAATTTAAAGAGGCATAATTTATCACTAAGAAAGACAAAGAGGTCTTTGAGGTTAAAAGTTAAAATTGACGAGGAGGGAAAGATAAGATGGACCTTCTTGCTGAGATAAAAAAAATATAAATGAATAATCCTCACAATTTTGTCTTTCTAGAAAAGGCGTCATCATAGATTTTGAGTATTTTGTGGAAATTTTGTTTACTGTGAGAAATTGCAAGTTCAATGGTGATAAAGAGGAGAGATGATGTTTTCAAGTTCAAGAATTGTTTTTAAAATAAATATACACTCTTTGTACCTATGATTCAGAGACGGATGACAAGCTAAAACCACCATCTAAGCCACATCTGCAGTTTTGGTTAAACATTGCCATGTACAACACTTGCTTAGAGAGCTCACGCTACGCAAGTACTGTAAGTGCACAAGGATTGAAAGGGAAGTATGAGGTAATTGGTATTCAATTTCTGAAGTAAGTACAATTCTCCAGTAAGTTGTTATTACCAGCATATGCACAATTTTCAAGAAAAATCCCTACACTATGCAAGTTCACTACACAAACGTTGTAGGTAGCATTTGCACAACGAAACTTTAGTTCGCTACGCCAAGGTGGAAGAGGTACCCAAAAATGAACAAAATTATCTCAAGTTGGTTTCCAGATGTAGTTGATGAATTACCACAACATCAAACTCGAATTATACTCAAAATCTATGTTGTAAAAGATTTTTTGTTTTACATTAAAGATTGTCAAAATTGAATTTACTATTTTTAGTGAGTTTTTTAAGAGTTGTTCTCCTTTGATGTAACCGGATCCATTACTATATATAGCATTAGTTAGAGTCCTAATAGCCTAGTGTGGAAATAGACCTATATATATTCGATCATTTTGATGTAAAATGGGGGGCAAGTTGACAGAAGCAAGGATATTTTTCTTAACATTGTAAATTTTTTCCTGAATTTGAATGAAATACAAGTGCAGAAGTCCAGATCTTGTTTAGACAAAGATTCTTGTGATGATTATCTAAAGTATGTGTTTCTTCTCATGCGTGTTCCTCTAGTTTACTTTATTATTCATCTGCAAATGATCACATGTTTAAATTTGGATAGAAAAAGGTATGAAATTCATCCAAATGGTAGTTTAGATTAAAGCAAATTTAAACTCTGTTTTTTATTTCCTAAATCATCAGAATTCATCTCTCATGGTGCTCTGATTGCTTTTATATGTTTCCTATTTCTTCTATCTTATCACAACAAGTTGAAAACTGAAATTGCATCACCTACATAGCCTTTGTTTTCCTGAAGAGTTCACCTACCAGTAATTGTGTTTCATTTTCTTTCAGAGGTTGACTCCATTGCCCAACAAATCCCTTTCCTTATTGCCAACAAACCTTATAAAAGTATCTTCAATCATCAAAACCTAGTGTTGGTCCTTGACCAAGTTTTGAGGATTCTTGGTCATGTTTGACCTAATTTTTGGGACTTCGACAGGCTGTCGAAGGCGGAGCACAAGATGAAGTGGAGATCGTGGGATTGCATCCCCTTTTAGGGCCCTTTTTGGGATTCAGGATTATGTAATGGGTATGGGATATCGGCCCATGGGTTTACCCATGTTTAGGCCTATTTTGTAATGTATAAATAAGTAGCTAGGCGATGTAAGAGAGAGGCCTAGTAGGTCGGTGTGCTAAGAGCTAGAGTTGGATCTAGGTGATCAAGATTTGTAAGAGCTTTGTGCATATCGTGTGAGGCTTGCAAGGCTAGTGCAAGTAATTATAAGAGATTGTGTGAAGGCTTGGTGCTATACCCTAGCTAGAAGAAGGAGGATCTGGTGGAGTGCATACCGATCTCCTGTCTTCTGCGGAGTAGAAATTGGATGCTATGTGCCTGTAAGAAGCTTGACCAAAGATAATAAAGAAGAGACGAGTTGGTGGATGTAGCCCCAGGGCGGGGGTGAACCATGTACATGTTGTGTTTCTATGCTTTGTGTGATGTATTGATGTGTTTACTTGCTTAGTGATTTAATATAGATGAATGGTAAATAGATTTGTTAATTCTTAGTGCTTAATAGTATGGATGGATGTTAGATATGACTTATGTACATATGCTTAGTGCTTAAATACCTTAGATCTGAATGAATACTGTGATACTCTGTAATTAGGGTTTAACTGCGCTATAACTAAGACTGGATATTGATGAGTGTTAACTGTTGAGTGCTCTATTAAGTGTTAGAATCAGAAATCTGTGTCCCAGCTAAGGTTGCAGACATATGAGTCCTGCAACCACCCCTGCCTCTACCTCGGGTGAGACTTCATCTGCTTCGCAGGTGTTGTCGAAAGGGTTGGTAGTTAGGGTTTTGTTGGTGCATTATTGTAGCGTTGAACCCTGGGTCTGCCCTTGTTGCAACACCTAGCCATTGTTTTTAGAAAAAAAACCTATCTCTTAGAGACCAAGTGACAAGAGAGATCCCTCTATGAACTGAATAGGCTGGTGTCCAGTTCTAAAGTGGTTTTGTGGTTACCTTTGTAAGTTGTTTCTTAAACCAAGAAATTTACTCAGTGATAACATTTTGGCGTCGTTGTCGGGGACCCAAGTTGAAATATTCCCTAGGATAAATGACAAATTTCATATCTGATTCTTGATGGTGGACAACAGTTAGACACAATGAGGTTGTAAATTATACACCTGGCGACTCCATTATCAATTGTATCCAAATGATAGAATATCAATGGTGACTCCATTGTCTAAAGGTTTTAAAGCTTGAAGAAGGTACTAGTGACTCCATTGGATTTGATGAAAAACTTGAATGCTGCTACAATTGTTTCAAGGTATGCATGTTTTGACTTTTCACAGATTTGTGGTTTCCCGAATCCTTTACCCAGGCATGAATATTTTTTAAGAAATGGTCTAAAATTTAGTGGAGATGATCTGAGTTTGACTTTGAAGAATATCTAAAACTTTCGTGACTTTACTGAGTTTCTTAGAGTCAAGCATGAAGATGTTTTCATCAAACATTTTTATGATTCATTCCAAGGGAAGTGTAGGAGTTGGGCTGAAGGTTTTCTTGCTATATCTATTACAACTATTACAACTTTTTGGGTTGTCTTTTTGGAAACATGGATGGAGGTAGATTTTGTGGAAAAATCTCCTTCCATTCACGGTTTTAGAGAATAGAACAATATGTGCATTGATGATGAGGGTGATGAAAACTTTCCTGCATTTTTTTCTTCTTATTTAAAATCATATAAATGTAGCTCAGAGGCCAAGATCCATTTTTTTGATGAATTTGCCAAAAATATTGAGGGAGAGATCAAAGCTTTAGAATATTAGAAAATACCCCAAATTCCTTCATTTCAGAGTCTTCCTTGTGAATTTTTATTTCAGCAGAAGCAGAATGTCACATGGCTACCTTTTCCCTTTGATATTGGTGTCGGCACAGGGGAATACTTAGGGTTCAATGCTTAACAACGCATCGACAAAACCGTGAGTATCATCCCTTTCGACAATGCCAACGAAGCAGGAAAAGTCTCACCCGAGGTAGAAGTAAGGGGGGTTACAGGACACATGTGTCTGTAACTAGGTTGGGACACAAATATGTGATAAGATCACTTTGAAGAATATTCTGTAAATGCACGGTGAAATAACTTCAAGCTCTAATTTTCAGTTTGGATGCATTTGCAAAATGATTTGGTTACAGGGAATGGTATTATCCCAATGGATAAGGCACCTGTTCTACTATTATTTTCTACCTCACAGGGAGGATAGCATCCCCATTGGAGCCAAATGTTAACATCTTTATTTTTAGGGTAAAGTTGGAGGTTTGTTCAAAGCTTACAAAGTCATTCCTTGGTCTTGGGAAGACCAAGGAATTCCTAATTGAGTCATAGTGTGTGTGTGTTTTGTCTCATGAGATGATTCAAAGTCCTTGGGTCATTGATCAGATAAAAGATAAGATGCATGTCAAAAGAGAGTCAAGTTATAAGTCTAAGTCAAATGTTTTTTTGTGAATTGCATGAAACATAATTACACATCATGAAAGAAAAGATTCATTAAAGGTGTATAGGAGTTTATCACATGAGAGGTTTTGCAAATGTCTTTGGCTTTTTAGTTTGAAATAATTTCACAAGGTGGGAAGTGGTATGTCAAATTCAAGTTGTAAGTCTAGGAGGGAAGGTCTTTTCAAAGGGTATCAATGATAATCATCAAATATGATGAAATCAACAAGGAGGTTATGATCACGTTTCATGTTAGTTGTACCTTGACTATAGAAAACATGTGAGAATGTGCAAACACGCTGCACAAGTTACTTGAAAAAGTTTGAAAAGTCTTATCATCCAAAACAAGTACTTTTCCCTTTCAAAACTCTTCCTATCAACTCATGCATGTATCTTTGCCACCTTTTGTTTGTTTTCATGCATCCTCGACCTGTGATCAACAATTTCCTCTCGAGAAAGCTTCAAATAAACCGCTGCTACACAAACCGATATCCTCACTACGCAAATTCTGTGAAGCCTCTCTCACTACACAAACTTTGTTGCAGGTGCTCTCGCTATGCATCCTCTGTTCCTTTGTTTTGTTGTGTAAAAATGAGTAAGGCCCGTTTTTTCCATGCTAGCATATCTTCTCAAAAATCCCTCCTATAATATAGTCCAAGCTCCTAATGCTAAATAGAGAAAACCCTAGTCTTGTTGTTTTTCTATGTAAGCTATTTTTCTGAGTTTTTGGACCCCTCTTACCTTATCAGTCTTAGGTTTATATTGAAAAAAACACAAATCTATGATAGCTCAGGAGAAAAATAAGTATAGGGGAAGCAACGTGCTAAGGTATGAGCCACAGAGTCTGAGTCTGGTCAATTCAGACCCTACATTCAAAGTGTCTTTTGAGCAGGCCAGGTGCATGAGGTTTTATGAGAAAATCCAAGGGTATAACATGCAGTTGACAAAGGAGTTTGCCACGAATTTTAATGGTGTTTAGACAACAATTGTTGAGGTCATTTTCCCAGTATCATAGGAGACAATAGATGATGCAACAAATATTCCAATACAAGGAGAAATATGGTTTAAAGGAGTTTAGGTAAAATGACAGATAAAGTCCAGGCCAGGGCTGACCAATGCAAGAGTAGTTTGTTTCATTTTTCCTTGGTAGAAATACTAGTGATTGAAGAGCTTAGAAATATGATCAAGGTTTGAGAATCCTTCTTAGCCTCATCAAATATCCCCCTAGACCCAAAAATAGATATCCACTTACATGCATAAAGATTGATCTCTAACAACTTAGGTGGAAAAGGAAGAAGTGTTGCAGAACATGGAAAAGGAAAAGAAAAGGAGATTGAGGACCCTTCACCAAGTAATCCAATTTTGAAGAAGGGTAGGAGGCTACAGTTTACTGATGAGGAAAAGGAGACACAGAAACCCAGCAAACCAACCACAAAGTCAACTACTAGAAGGTTTCCTACACCTACATAGCAGACAGATTTTGTTGAAAATGTAACTCAGGAGATGGATGAAGACCAAGTGAAATCAAGAGAAAGAAACAAAAATATTAGAGAGATGAAAAAACTACTCAAAGAGGCTCAACATGTTATAGCCTAGTTTTACCAAGAGAGAAGAGAATTGAAAAGGAAACGAGATGAGAAGGTTCCTAAGGTTCAAACACCACCAGTCAAAATAGATTCAAAGAATGAAATGTCAAAGGGGAAGGAATTCATGCAAATATATAAGAATACAGTTTTGACCAAATCTACAGCTCGTATGAAAATATCCTCAGCCAAGAAGAAGAGTTCAAATGTACAAGGCCATCTTGCAACAATTTAGAAACCTCACACTTCACCTATAGAAGGAGAAAAACTGTAAAGTGGCTAAATAAACAATTAAGGGAGGCTCAAGATCTTATCATCCAACTCAGGGAGAAGAAAAGGTTGTCAGAAATAATGGTTCAGAGACATTTTTGGGAATGTGGACCAGCTATCACAAATGCATGTGCAACACTCTCAAAGGCCCAATCAAAATTGAAGAGAAGTGCACTCTTATCCAAACATGTACAAAAGTTAAAGAGGAAGAATTTATCACTAAGAAAGATAAACAGGTCTTTGAGACTCCAAGTGAAAATTGATGAGGAGGGAAAAGGTAAGCTGGAACTTCTTGTTGAGATAGAAAAAATATAAATGAAGAATCGTTACAATTTTGTCTTTTTGGAAAAAGGGTCATCATAGGTTTTGATTATTTTATGGAAATTTTGTTTACTGTGAGAAAGTGCAATTTCAATGGTGATAAAGAGGAGTGAGGATGCTGTCAAGTTCAATATTTTTTGCGAAAATCACTCTACAATCTTTGTAGCTCTAATTCAGAGAAGGATGACAAGCTAAAACCATCATTTAAGCTACATCTGTAGTTTTGTTTAAAAATTGCCAAGTACAACAATTACGTAGCGAGATCACGCTACAAAAGTACTGTAAGTGCACAAGGATTGAAAGGCCAACATGAGGTAATTGGTATGCACTTTCTGAAGTAAGTACAAGTCTCAAGTATGTTGCTACCATTAGATGCATAGTTTTCAAGAAAATTCCTTGCGCTATGCAAGTTCCCTATGCAAATGTTGAAGGTAGCATTTATGCAGTGTTAGCTTCGGTTCGCTACAAAAAGGTGGAAAAGGTAACCAACATCACACATAATTCCTCCAAGTTGGTTTCCAGATGTAGCTGATGACTCACCACAACATCAACTCAAATTATACTCAAAATCTATGTTGTAAAAGATTTTTTGTTTTACATTAAAGATGGTCAAAATCGAATTTAATATTTTTATTAAGTTGTTTAGGAGTTGTTCTCCCTTGATGTAACCAAATCCATTATTATTGATAGAATTAGTTCGACTCCTAGTATCCTAGTGTGGAAATATACCTATATATATTTGATCATTTTGATGTAAAAGGGGGGGTGAGTTGGAAGAAGCAAGGATATTTTTCTTAACATTGTAAAATTTTTCCCTAATTTGAATGAAATACAAGTGCAGAAGTCTAGAGCTTGTTCATAGAAAGATTTTTGATGCGATGATCTGAAGTATGCGTTTGTTCTCATGTGTGTTCCTCTATTTTACTTTACTATTCATCTACAAATTATCACATGTTTAAATTTGGATAGCAAAGGGTCCGAAATTCATCTAAATGGTGCTTTAGATTCAAGCAAATTTAAACTCTATTTTTTCTTTCTTAACTCATCAAAATTCATCTCTCATGGTGCTCTAATTGCTGTTATATGTTTCCTCTTTCTTCCATCTTACCATAACAAGTTTAAAACTAAAATTTCATCACCTACCTAGCCTTTGTTTTCCTAAAGAGTTCACCTACCAGTCACAGTGTTTCAGTTTATTTCATAGGCTGACTCCATTTCCCAACATATCCCTTTCCTTCTTTCCAAAAAACCTTATAAAAATATCTTCAATAATAAAAACCTAGCCATTGTTTTTAGCAAGAAAACCTATCTCTTAGAGACCAAGTGACAAGAGATATCCCTCTCTGAACTGAATAGGCTAGTGTCCAGTTCTAAAGTGATTATGTGGTTACCTTTGTAAGTTGTTTCTTCAGCCAAGCAATTTACTCAGTGATAACAATGACACCAATAAGGCAGTTGTTCTATCAACCCAGGAGGAAGCAAGACATTTCTCAACACATCGCTAAATTCTTGGAATGTCAATAGGTGAAATTTGAATACAGACATCCTGCAAGTCTATTGCAGCCTTTACCCATTCCTAAATGGAAATGGGAAACAATTTCCATGGATTTCATCAACGGTTTACCAAAGAAAATAAAATAAAATGATGTGATCATGGTTGTAGTGGATAAGCTGAACAAGGAAACTCATTTAATCCCCATTAAACATACCTTCAAAGCCATAGATGTTGCTAATATTTTTATGAAGGAAATATTCATATTACATGGTTTTCCCAAAACCATAATTTCAGATATAGATGCCAAATTCACCTCAAGTTTTTGGAGAAGCTTGTTTGCAAGATTGGGAATGCAACTATCATTTAGTGCAACCTACCATCCTCAAACATATGGTCAAACTTAATAGTGAACAAAATATTAGAGGACATGTTGAGAATGCATGCTATGCATCAACCCAAGCATTGGGAGGAATATCTTCCTTTGGTAGAGTTTTCCTACAACAATGGTTATAAGGAATCATTGAAAATGATCTCGTTGAGGTTTTGTATGGAAGAAAGTGTAGAGTTCCAATTAGTTGGGGCATCCTAGTGGATATGATCACACTTGGAACAAAATTGTTGAAGGAGATGGAACAGGAAATGGTTAAGATAAGACAAAATCTGAAAGTAGCTCAAGACAGACAAAAGAGCTATGCAGACAACATGATAACTCATTGAGAGTTCAAAGTAGGAGACCTTGTGTATCTCCGAATGAAACCCGAGAGGAGTTCCTTGATAATGGGAATGCGTGCTAAATTGGAACCTCACTATTGTGGACCATTTGAAGTCATGGAAAGAGTGGGACCAATATCATACATAATTGCATTACCACCTGCTGTTAGAGCTCATAATGTGTTCCATGTATATTTGTTAAAGAAATATGTACATGACCCTAATCATGTAATTGATTGGACTGTAATACAGGTGGAACTAGAAGGAGAATTCCAGCTCGAACCATAATGTATCCTAGACAGGAGAAAAATAGTTCTTTGAAATCGAGCCATTGTGTAGGATAAGGTGCAATCAAATCACTTTGAAGTAGATGAAGCTACATGGGAGATGGAAGATGCCATGAGATTGATATACCCATTTTTTTCCTGTATAATTGTATATACATGGTATTTTAAACAATGAGGACAATGTTTCTTTTAAGGGGGAGGGGAATGTAACAACTTGTTTCTCCCCATGATTGTAATCATGCTAAGACTTCATGTACTTATGTTTTGATTTAATATAAGCACCAAAACTATTGACTGAGAGGGAACATCCTTAAAATTATTGGCCATGATACACAAGTGGGAATTGATGAAGTAGGGATTGATTAAGTGGTTGGGTAAGGTGGAGCTTAGTTGTTTTTATGAAGAAAATAGGAAGCTTGTTTAATGAGCCAATTTGTGCTTGCTAAGTATAAAATCATACCTCTCAGTGCACCCGATCTACGTGGAGCCACATGACCAGTTATGAAAGGTCAAGAAGTGGTTGAGGTATTTAATGGTTGTGGATGGATTGGTATTTTGTAGAAGCAGAGGGCCAATTGAATGACCTGACAAAAAGACATTACAATTTTCCCCTTCAGAATGAGAATTGCAGATTTTAGGAAGTCAACGAGAGTCCCAAGGAGATCTATTGAGGAAGATACTAAAGGTGGAAAAACAACACCGGAGACCACACATGGACAGGAGAGACCAGACACTTAGGAAGAAGAGTCTAGTATCATAGACAGAAGAAAGGAATGCACACATAGGAGTTGATAAAATTTGAACCAGAATCATGAACAACCGAATCATAGAGAAAAGGGTGCAATGAGAAGAGGATCTCATGGGTGCAGAATGAAGAAGAGAATAAGATGGAAATATTTCCTTGAGGAAAATAGGAAGCTTGTCCAATTTATGATTAATCACCCTGAATATAGAAGACCCGAATCCAGAATGGAGAAAAATACTACAGCTTGGTGCTTACTGGACAAAAACTGACACTGGTAAGGGGAGGTCACCGAGGGACTATTTAGCAGAGAAGGGGCTCCCTAGTGTAGAGGAAATCCAATTGAGAAACCATATGATAAACTTGTAGAATTCTAGATCTTAGT
>WSFP011532383.1:0-11986 GCA_009831015.1 Picea engelmannii
CTCTGATACCAATTGTTAGAATTGCAAATGCGGAAAACACAATTCACATATGATAATCAACAATCACACAGATAAGAAACACAGAGATTTAACGTGGTTCACCCAAACGTTGGGCTACGTCCACCAAGCATAGGTATCGGTTGTCTTATTATTTAGATCATGGCGATTACGACAGCTTCACTAATACATCTCTCATTTTGTTCTGCCTCTCCCATTTGCCTCTACGGGATTACATAAATTTATAGTAATTTACACAAGAAACGAATTCATTTAATGCACTCCTATCCATATTCTAACTTGGTCTATTTAGTTGCAACCAACGCAGAATAATAGGATCTAAATCTATTCTTGGGGAATTCGTTGTCACCAAATTCAACACATCCATGTCCTGAAGTAACCCCAACCTACCAATTTCATTATCAAAATTAATAACAAAAACATTAGGATCCGTGTACAACAAAACATGTTCTACATCTACTCATTTTAACTTTTTTGTTCTTTTTTAGTACATCATGAAAATCAAGTGCTTGGTTTCGAAAAGCACCAACTAATTGTACAATGTTCGCTCTTGATATTTCCTCTTTTTGATATATGTGATGATCCTCATGCATTGGCTTCCAATAAAATTTATCTGTGTGTACATAATGAATAAGAGAAGCATACAATGTGAGAAGTCATTTCTAAAACAATGATAGGAACACAATTAGTAATTTCAAATTCTCTCCAATCTTTCCCAATGCCCATTCTTGTAGGATTTATTTCCAAATTCATCAAGGTTCCAATAAATATTTGGTTGTTAATTGTCATTTGAGTGTTTCCAAATCTTCCAATGCCCTTCCATAATTCCTTCACATGTTCAAAGTGTTCTTCTCGTTGCCTTACCCATCGTAGTATTTCTTCATGTTGTCTCCTTTCCATTTGCAGTTTATGTTCTTCTTCTAGTATTAAAATTGAGCATCTTTCATTTATTGGGCTTACTCTTTCCTTTGGTATTGTTATTCTTATTTTTCTCATAGTATAGGTCTTAATATATATTTGTGTGCAACGCCCAAATAAGTCAGATCTTATTCTTTATATTCTTCTTTGTTCAAATAGATTTTCCCTATGATGCTTTAGGGGAGACAAACTCATCATCCATGTGCTCTTGTTCTAAGTCCAGCATATGTTCAAATTCAATTTCTATTACTAGCAAATGTATCTTTGGACATTCCCTTTTTTTGGGGGGGGGGACACACATGATGTCTTCCCACAATGTTGGTTCTAGATAACCATAGACTTTGCAATCTTATTTTCCATTTTTTTCCTTTGCACTTATATTGTTTGGGCTCCCCCCTAGAACCCCATCTAGAGTTTGCTAGTAGTATGATCTCCTTGTTGCAAATTCGTTTGCAAGGTCATGGAATTTCCCTCAAATGTTGGGTCTAAAATGAACCCCAACCTTAAAAACACCAAATAATAGCAAACAAACCTTTGGATCAAGTTGATTAGTTCAACTACATAGACTAGTACACTAAATAAAAACATATTATCAAAAAACAAAGCTATTCTTATATTGGTAAATACTTATGTTTGCTTATCTAATATTTGCATTATCATAAACAAAAGGAAATAATATAGAAAAGAAATACCATATCAATATTCAAACAAGAACAAACAACCATCAACATACCATTATCCTAATTAGTTAACGCATAGCCCAAGATATGTCATTTAGCACATAAAACTAAATATTTATAGTGGGAAGCAACTCAATAACAAGAAGAAAACTCATTGTTAAAAGGCGGATAAATATTCTTAGAAAATACAATATAGAGCACAAATTTGATGTACAATAGCCATTATTGAGCACTTAAATTAGGGAACAATAAGTAGCAAATAGTGTTGAACCTACTTTTCTTGTGACTAAATCTACATAAAACAAAGGGGTCACTTGACAAATTCGACTTTTTTCAAGACCCATTATGTCAACTCGTTTCATAAGGTTAAAATTGATTACATTACATTCCATCGCATGCCTGGCTCGATACCATGGGCATTGATTACAAAAATAGGGGTGTGTTCACACCGAATAAAGACAAAATAAATTTTTAACACATTAAACTCACACAATGAGATTTTCAATCTTGATGCAACAAAATTATCTCGAGGCGGCGTCTCGGGAATAATAAATTAACCTCAAGTAGCACGATCATGTGGGTGTGAAGGAGACAATGTGAATAATGCACATTCTCTCTCTCTCTCTCTCTCCTCTCTCTCTACCCCCACTCTTATGCACATTTGCTTCCTCCTCACCCCCATCCTCATGCACATTGTCTCCCCCCCACCCCCACCCTCATATAAGGGAGAGAGTGTTGAAAATAAAAACAAGTGAAAACATATAAAGAAGTGGTGTAACTACCACAATATCTCTAAAAATTACTTCGAAGAGAGTCATGCTTGCAAAGATACTATGGCGTAAGTGCTAGAACCCTAAACTATGTCATACTCAATAACCCAAGTCATCAACTCAAAGCCTATATCACCAATTAATGAATTCCAAATTGCACAATCCATATATCTAAGCAAATATGGATAATGCACTTTCCATTCATAGAAATAGGTTAGAGGCCAACATCTTCACTTCAATGTAAATAATAGTTTCGCAAAAAAATACTATAACAATAAAGGGCATGCACCTTAATTTGACTTTTGTGCCACACCCACAACCATAATTCATTGGTTAGCCACAACTAGGGAGGTAATTACGCATAATTTGAAAATGTGAGCTCCAATATTCAATAAACCTATTTTGGAACAATGTACTATATAACATAGTGTTATTGCACATGTGTGATGTAGTGTGACGACAACCATTCCTTTGGGAGTGGCACTCCATCTATCATTCTAAACCATCTAGTGTTTACCTCACAACCATGGATTGGTATAAAAGATCATCAACCACACAAAAATTCAAATTGTTGAAAATTCAAGCACCAACAAAGATAGAAATAACAACATTAGCATGTTGTGCTGAGTGACACACACTTGGATGGATACATATGAATTATCCTCTCCCACCCTTTGAAATAATGGGGACCATTTCTCATTGGGCGCACACACCTAATTTGTGTGCAACCCTTACACAGTGCTTCAATACCAAGGGCATCATCCATACCACTATACTCATTATGAACACTAGTTAAATGTTAGACTACATTTTACTTCCAAGACCCCAATAATGCTCAAATTTGAACAATGTTCATCGCACCAAATCTTAAATGATTACACTAAGTATCTCCAAATCAAGTTGAATAATAAACAACCTTCGACACCTCCTTGATAATTCAATGCACCTTGCTAGCACCAATGCATAAGTGAGATGGATTGCAAAAAGTACAAAGAGTGATGGAAGTAGACCCAATCATTAGCAAGACCTACGCACACAACCTACAAATCAAATATAATAAGGTTAATGGCTCCTTTTTCAACCTAATTCACACCTCAAAGTAATAATGAACCCCAAAAATAGGTTTCAAGACTAAGACTGATTATCTGATAGCATCTCTCATAAAGAAATAATCTTCTGATTCCAATCTAATTCTTGTATCATATATTATTTGTAAATCATCACCTTCACATCTTAAAATGTCTTTCATCTCTTTTATTACCTCTTCTCCTTCATGCATTAGCACAACTAAATCTCACAGGGTTTCTTTCACGATCCTGAGAGAATTAGAAGTTATTTCATAACTCTACAAATGCATTACTTAATTTTGTAACATCGTTTATAATCACAACATAGGTATACATATTTCACTAACATTTATTTTATTTTTTAGATGTTCCTAAATGTTCTCTGGTTCTCTTTTTCATAACAACATAAATTAGTCAATTCTAATTTTGATTTACACCATTCTACCAAATTATTTTATTATGTATTTATTTTTCATTAATTTAAGTTTAATGTTTCATAGCATTACACCATTCAAAATTATTTGTTTGGAAGGTGTTGAGATGTTGAGGGTCTGAGGATAAATATCTATGTAAAGGTTTGTCTGAGAGTCTGCAGAGATGCAGATTTTTATAAAATTATAAATATGAGGAGACAGAGTTCTATGCAAGGTCTATAGAAGTTCTGCAGAAAGTTTGTGTGAAGGTATTCAGAGGTCTTTGGAAGGGAGATGAAGGTTTATATAATATATCAAAGTAGTATATAAAGTCTCCTATTTGTGTGACATAAATAGTTTGATCCGTTTTGGCAGAAGGGTTGTGCATGTCCTGGGAGGTCTTCAAAAGACGAAAGTTTGCAGAACATAGGTCTGTGGAGACGTAGTTTGGTGAGAGAGTGAAATGGAAAGTAGTTCTAAACCATGGAGTTGATACTGTTGGAAGAGAACAAGAAGGAGATAGCAAGGTACATTGTTGAATGAATTAAGCCACAATGTGAACTATCTATGATGGTTGAAACCTTGGAGGTCGATTCTAGAAGTGGAATTTTTGTTTTACACTTGTGAGTGAAGATTCTCGGGTTTCAAATCCATGTATGATGTGATTTGAGAGGTCAAGGAGTCGATGTCGGTGGTCATACATAGGAAATTATTGGGCTTCAATGAAGTCTATAAGAGAAAAATTCAGTCATGGTATTGGTACATAAGGATGCCCTAAGTTCCTTCGATTTCACAAATGATGAATTTAAGGGAACAAAAGCATAAGAATTTCAAAACATCAAATATGAATATTGTGCTTGGTAGGTACAAGTGAGGGTTTCCATAGGTATTCGATCTGAAGTAATGAATCAGAGTGATAAGGATAGGGGATGAGATGGCGTAGAGTGTTGGTGATGATGGAAGATGAAGCAGTAGATTACACGACCGATCCAATAAAGGGATAACCAATCTGGGCTACCCCAAGGCTTGTCCAACCTAGCATTCCATCTGAGCTATGGTGGAGATGGTCAAAAGGGTCACACCCATCAGAGAAGGATACATTGGAAAATATGGACAACCTTAGATAGGCCTTCTCCAACCTTGATAGTAATGGAATCATTAAGGGTGGTTATGATGGAGAGAGGGCATTTATCCCATTGCAGACATACTATGGGGTTATTGAATTTCATCCCTACAATTCTTCAGGGATTTCTACCAAATGATAGGAGACAAGTTTTATTAGTAAGCACCTAGATTAATGAGAATCTCATTGATGGTGGAAGAAGGAAGCCATGGGAAACCATCATTCGAAGGAGAACGAAAATCTAAATGAAGGAAATGCATTAAAAAAACTCTAGAGATAGCAAGTCTAAATTTGGTTTCAAAACCAAATGAAATAATGTTTTGGAACTGGAAGGGAAGGAAATTGTAGGAAGGTTTCCAAGTAAAAACATATCTTATGAATGTTTAAAGGATTACACAAGGTTAAACTTTGAACCTCTAGTAGGATACACACCCCATATAATGACCCTCACTAATGGGTGGCTAGTATGGGTTTTTAAGACAACATAAGAGATAAACAAGGTTCTACGAGTCATATGGAAGTGGGGCTCCTAAAACCTTTTACTCAAGAAGTGGCATGTATACTTTGATGTCAGAATGGCCCAAGTGGACATTTTACTAGTATCGATCCAAATACCAAGGCTACCACTAGTATTATGGTTGGAGGATATTTTTTAAGAAATAGGGAACTCCCTCAAGACTTTTTATGAAGTTAATTTGTATTTCCATGACACCAAGTACTTTGGGATGGAAATAATATTGGTGGGTCTTGAAATCAGTAAAGGATTGGTGGATAAACTGATTATACAAAAAAGGTGAAGATTAGTTGTAGCTAACTCTTGATTATGAATTCATACCCTTTAGATGAGGGTGATTCCATAGCTATGGGCACCTCGGAGTGGACTGCAATTACCCTAATCAGAGGAAAAAATGGGCTCGGTGAAAGAAACCATGAGTTATGGGAGTGGAATTTCCATAATCCTCTTAAACGATTAAAAGGATTGAAGCTACTAAAGAAAAGAGGTAAACAAAAGGTGCCTTGGACAAGCTAGAGGAACAAGTTAAGCATCCCTTGGCCTCAGGCCTTCAAAATAAATAGAGTTTGGATTTTTTCAGTGACAACAAGGACCACATGCCTCCCATGAGTATGTCCTCTCAGTTCCACTCCCCTTATAAGAGAAAATATTTGGAAAAATAAGTTTTTTCCACATGGGGGATAGAGGGAGATACAAAGGGTTTGGATTCCATCAGTGAATTTATGCACAACACTTCAGGATTAAAAAATCCTAGGTTCCCAACCCTTATCCCTCTACTAGTGATAAATAAGGATCAGGTAGAATAAGAAGGCTGAGTGGGGACTCCTAAAAACCCTAACTTGGAATATGAGGTAGGTATGGCCTCCTAGGATACTTCTCAACCGAAATCCTACAAATATAACCTTCGACCCAAAATAAAAGGATTCCTTGATTTCCCAGGGAAGGTGGAAGGGCAATTAGGAGACATTGATGATAAAAACTCGAAGCCAAACCAAAGAGGAAGAAAGTATCATATTTCCATGACACAAAAACAAGCAAATTTAGATGTTAGATGTGGGAAATGACCATATCTAATTGGGTATCTTAGAGAATCTACCACTAGTGAGGGGGTTAAATGATATTCATAACCCTCAATAGTAGAGGTTCTTTCAAAAAGGTCATAGCAAGAAGAATAAAAAAGGTTCTTTCAAAACAAATTTTGAGTGAGCAATTTGAGCCTCTAGAAGGTAGAGAAAATTTTAAGGATCCATACTTATCTTAAAGTGTAGAAACCTTGGCGAATCTTACTAATTATTAAATTCCCACCATAAAATATTTGGAGATATTTTTGTAAAAAAAATCAAATTTTAGGAATTTTATACAATTTAAAAAAAAATGGTGATTTTTAGAGTAAATTACTTTTATCCTATAGAATTTGGGTGGATCATTTTGGAAAAAGGTGGAAATCGGCGAATCTTTTTTTGGAAAAAAAAAAACATGGAAAATTAGTCCATGAGAGAAATTTGGCCCCTAAAATTTTCCCTGTTGGAGGGACAACAAATCCATGAGGTAGTGGGGATAGCACAAGAAATCCTACACTTAATCAAGACCGGAAATCAAAGATCAATGGTACTCAAAGTGGACCTCTCCAAGGCCTATGATAGGGTAACTTGGTTTTACCTAATATTGATCCTTAGACACTTGGGTTTTTGTCATAACTATGTGGTATGGGTGATGAGTTTCATTACTTTTGTATCTTGTGTTGTCCTAGTCAATGGGGCATAATTCCCTTTCTTCAGACTAGGTAGGGGTCTCAGACAGGGATGCCCTCTCTCCCCTTACATATTCCTATTGGTAGTGAAAGGGCTAAGTACATTGTTAAAAGAGGCATCATAAAATGACAACTTCAAAGGGATCTGCATTAGTCCTACTTGCAATATCACACATCTTTTGTTCATGGATGATATCTTGATTTTTTGTAAAGGTTCTAGAATGAAAGTCGAGAAGTTTAAAAATATTATGGACTTATTCTATAACTATACCAGTATGATAGTACATCTAGACAAATCCACACTATCCATGTGGGACATTCTAGAGCATGAGCAAGGGTATTTCTCCCAATTATTTCATTACCAGGGGATTGATATGGATCAAGGACTAGAGTACTTGGGGTTCCACTTGAAACCAAATTTGCACAAAAAATAAGACTAACAATGGTTGGTTTCCAGACTAGAAATGAAGATAAACCATTGGTGTAATTGATGGTTATCAAGAGAGGGAAGATGGATACTTGTTAAAGTAGTATTAGAAGCCATACTAGTATATTTGATTTCATTGGATTGGGTTCCAAAAGGAATATTGGATAAAATTAGGAAATTTTGCTATAAATTCATTTGGTGGTCGAGAGATAACAAAAACAAAGGTCTTGTGTTGGCTCCCTGGAAAATATTGGTAGCTCCAAAAGCAAATAGAGGATTGGGCCTAAAAAAACTATTCCTATTCTATAAGGCTTTAGCTGCAAAAAATGTTTGGAGGCTGGTACAAGGAAAAGGTTAGTGGGTCCAAGTAATCAAAGCTAGGTATTTGTACCTAGACACAATTGAGGAATTGGTTAGGAACCTGGTAAAAACAGTGCATAATGCATCAATTATCTAGAAAGTTGTGAACTCACGCTAGTTGGTGATTAATTGATCTGGAAGGTGGGTAGATGGGATGAAGTCTAGATTGGGATTGATTCCTAGATAGGAAGTAAAGGTCTCCACAAATTACGCCCTTGGGTGATAGAGGAGTTAAGAAACAAAGGGATATTTTCACTAAGACAGGTTGTGAACTAGGAGAGATCTACAAATTGGCAACAAAAAAGGCTCACCTGAGAGGAGATAGGTTTGGGGGAAGACATGGAAGAAGCATGGAAATCACATACAAGTGCTTTAAAAGATATCAATGTCAAAATAGGGGAGGAAGATAACCGGTCATTATGGTCTCTCAATACTACATGGAATTATGTGCCCAAACTAGGATACATAACCCTTGCTAAGGAAGGCTTGGAGGGACAACTAGATTGGTGGTGGAAAACAATCTGGAAGCTAAAGTGCCCCTCAAAAAATAAATTTTTATGTGGTTTACCTTAGATAAAAAAAGCTCCAACATGGGAGGTTCTATAGAAAAAGAATTTTATAGGCCTGGGTTGGTGTAGTTTACGACAACAAGCAAACGAAACAATTGGTCACTTACTTATGACTTGTCCTTTCTCTAAAGAGATATGGAAAGAAGTTGGATACATGACAGGGTTAAGGAATGCATGGGAAGGTGTAAGCATTGAAGAATCCTTTAGGACTTGGTTTATAAACAAGGATACAAAGAAGATCAAATCTCCTCCACTAAATATAGCCCAGGGAATATGACTTTCCAAAAACCTGAAGCTATCTGAAGGACAAAAGACACTTCCCCTCAGATGTGAAATCCAATCTCTAAATATATTAAATACATATCCATAGGTGGAGGAAAAACAAAACATAAAGGGGACAAAAGAAGTATTCATCAATAAGGACATTATCTGGGCATACTTTGGCAGTTCCTCTCAAGGGAATCCCCCAAAAGGAGGTTTGAGAGGGATCATGTATCTCTCCTCAAATCACAATATAGACTTCAAAGTTGGGATTGGGAAAGAAACTAACAATTATTGAGAACCAATGGCTCTCAAATTAACCCTAAAGTGGGCTCAAGAATATGGTGTTACACAATTACAAATTTTGGGGGATTCTCTATTCGTTATTCAATGGTTACGAAAGGAAATATCACTTAAAAATTTCACTCTATAGCCACTTTTTGATGATATCCAACAACAAATGACAACCTTCTCACCCATTTCTTTGTCTCATATACAAGGACAAGAACAAGGCAGTTGATGACCTTTCAAAAGATGCATTGGGGCTAGAGCGGGGTACTTGGACCATCTCCATATTTCAAGATGGGCATACAAATGTTTCCCCTCATCACCTTAGCTATAAAATTACTACAATGGACAAATCCTCAATTCAAATCTTTGCAAAGATGCATTTTTGTCTTTCAAAGCCATGAACAGTCACATTTTTTTTACAACTCATGAACTTGTGATGGATATATTTCAAATCCTGACTATTAAAAAATGCAATCTATGCCCTTTTAAGTCAAGGAACAATTTCTTTTTTATTTAACTCTATGATATGTAAGGCAAGTACATAGAGTTATTATGCTCAATCATGATACATGGCAATTTTTTGAATGCCTTGAAATATATTACAATATGATTTTGTTTATTATAAATAAAGTTATGGATTTTTTCTTAGAAAAAAGCATTACATAATTATACCAAATTATTGTATCGTATATTTATTTTTCAATATTTCATAGTATTAATATCTTAACATGGGCGAAACTTATGGGTCTCCTAATCTCTTAAACCTAAGGTGCTAAACCACACCAAAACAAAACAAAATGGTTTGTACATGGAGGGATCATTTGTGGATAAAATGGTTGGGGTGTCTAATATACATTTTATCACTTCAACGAGAAAATGTGTACTATCTAATCCTCATATTAATTTCCATAACATGTCACAAAAGTTTGGGGTCCTCAAAATCCATGTTGGATTTGGACAAAGAAAATTTAGGTACACTCCAACTATAACAAAAAGTAAGGGACAACTTTTTATGTTGCATCTATAAAGAAATTTTGCATTGATTTATTAAAAAACACATTCTTAAATTATATTTAAAAAACTTAAACCGTCAACAAGAAATTTTGTATTGATTTATTAAAAACATATTCTTAATTTAAGAGACTAATAAACACTAGAATATAGAATATAAAATATAGAAAATTATATACTTTACATATTAAGTGAGTGTTACATACTCTTAATTTAAGAGAGTAATAAACACTATAATATAGAATATAAAATATAGAAAATTAAATACTTTACATATTAAGTGAGTGTTATGTGTAGAATATAAAATATAGAAACTTAAATACTTTACATATTAAGTAAGTGTTATGTGTAGTTGAATAAAAATAAATTTTCATCCAACAACAATCAACTCAAATGCTTACCCATTAGATTTTTGTTCTCAAAGGGACGCATGGGGTATGTCTACATCATGGAAGTCAGATAAAGACACACGTTAACGTCACCACGTGACTTGAACTCACGACAAAGGCGTCAAACGACGTGCCGTGGAAGTAACGACGTGCCATGTTGTGGCTTTACTTTTAAAAGCATTAATAGTAAGAAATAGAAATTCACCTCCTATCAAGTTGTTCAGAGAGGTGGGTGGATATTGTTGTTATTTGTTGTTCCATAAAGTGCGTAATTTTTATGTTTACACTTGTTTTTAGTGATGTACGGCATATAAGAAATGGTTAGTTTGAATGGAAGTTATGACGGTTGTTCCTTAATAAGAGTTTGATGTAGAATATATTATTTAAAGACTTAATTTATTGTTAGCAAATTAAAGAAGGAATTATGAATATATTAAGGGGTAACAATGTGATTTGCATGAAGCATTTGCATCTATATTGCTTTAACATTAAGGGCATCATCTATAATTACGTCGAAAGGTGTATACCTATTGGAGATGGCACAATTAATCACCTTTTAATCTAAAATTCTAATTTGATGGCTAACAATTGAAAACGTTGAAATATTCTTAGTCATCCTCCCAAATCAATGAATGTGATTTACTCTTCATAACTTCATTGTATTTTTTAATGCATCAGTTAACCTCTTTACTTTTTAACATTTACCTGATCATATTAAGAAATTACTATACCATGTGATTGCCACGTTTAACTGATTAACCTTTGGAATTACCACATTTAAGATTAACTTTTGGATTTCCTTAGCTCTATGTGCGTTTCAGTTGTCCGTGTGTTTCAATTCACCAGAGTGTTGTCCATCCAGATAACTTTCAGCGTTCACCAACCGCAACACCAACCACTTTGCGGTTGTGCTAGTAGTATGCCCAATGCTATTGCTAGTTCATTGCTAAACTAATTTATAGCATAAAGATGTCAACACACTTAATCACTGTGTTAAGTCTTCATTAACGGTGCTAAGTGATTCAAGTACCAATTCAACAATCAACAATTTGTATCATTTTATCGACAATTCAACGCATCATGTGAATCCTAACTCAACATTCAGAGGAACTACACAATACATGTTAGGTGATTAACGTGGACCTCATCATCAATAAGACCATGTAAAACTTGAGGATAACTCATGCCCCTAAGTGACTTGATTTTGTGCCATGAAGTAGCCATTAACCCTAGAAACAATATCCAAGGTTGATCATCTTAGACCACCTTAAATAATGCAATAGTTGTATCGTTGAAGTAAAATTAGTATATCATAGCTCATTTGTAAATGAATATCTTAATGTCTTAGAATATCCCCTCTTTCCTTATGTTTTGTTTTCTTCTTCACACATTATTGCAAGTGCCCCTCGTAACTTTCATTCATGA
>WSFP011532388.1:0-11986 GCA_009831015.1 Picea engelmannii
CATTTAAGTGCTTTTGAAGAAATAAATATTTTATACTAACATTGTCTTTTTTTAACAAGAATTTATTTCCTAACAAATAATGTCACCACATTTTCAAAGCTATCCTACCTTAAACTAACCTACCTTATGCTATCCTATCCTATATTAAACTTGCCTAGCCTATGCTATTATATCGTAGCCTACTAAAACCTAGCCTATCGTATCTTACTAGAACTTAACCTACCATAACCTAGCCTAATGTAGTCTAGTGTATCATAGTCTAGAAAAGCCTAACCTTCTCCTATATTAGTCTATTGTAGGTTCATCATATTCTAGTTTAGTATACCCTAGCATAACCCTAACTTAACTTATCCCAATGTATCCTAACATAGTTTACCCTAACCTAGCCTAACCTAGAATAACATACCCTATCCTATCCTTTCATAACTTACCGTAATACTATAATATCATAAGCTATCTTATCATACCCTAATATACTATAAAATAAGCTAACCTAGCCTTGCAAAACCTATCCCAAACAATCCTACCCTAGGCTAATCAATCATATCCTAGTCTATCTAACATATCACAATCCTATCTTAGCATAGCCTATACTAGCCTAGCCTAGCCAAACATACCCTAATATTTATTATATTAACCTACCCTATCCTAGATTACTCTCGTATACATTATCCTAGCATATTGTATTGTACTTTACCATAACCTACTTAAACATAGTGTATATAAACCTAACCTAATCAAACCCAATCTATGAAAACTTTCCCTAAGATAGCCTAAGATAATTTTGCATACCATATATTAAACCTAGCATTATTTAAACTAACCTAATACCTAGGATATCCTAGCTTATCTTAGCGTAAGATATCCTAACATAGCCTACAGTATTCTATTGTAGTTTGACCTAGCATTCCCACCATATGAGAGCAGTTAACGTGAAATACTTTGATATGATCAGAGGAGTTACCATGAAGTATTTCGATGTAACTTTGGAAAATAGTCAAGGTTGTGGTTCAAAAATTAATAGCTAGAAAAAAGAGGATGGTTTCATCATGTGCTCTTTTCTTGGAAGGGGAACTCATATTAGGGACTTGATAAGATTTTGGGAGCCATTAGGGTTGATCAGTGAGGATACTCGATAGGTTTTAAGAGGCCATAGAACCCTAAATACTATGAATGTAGGGGTTTTCATAGTATATGCATGGCATGGGTTGCAGAGGCGGTAGAGGTTATATATGAAAACAAGAAGATAGTGTAGAGAGGAGAAAAAAAGCAGTAAAAAAACCTAACCCTATAAATGGAAGTGTCTTGGGTATTACATATCGATGCGTTTCCATGTGGAAGGCCATGAGAGGATCTGGATGTGAAGGAGAGAGCTCAGTGCATTCTTCATTTTCAGAGAGAATTTTTTACTTTATTCCTTAACTCTTGGTGAAATGGTGAGAAGGACAATTCAATCAATGAATATATAGAAATCGACAATTTTATCATTTAATTTCATTGTTTGGGTATTTATGATCGTAGGACTTGGGGTTAATTTATCCAATGTACATCATAGGACTTCATGGGAAGTCCTTCGATTCATATGGGAGAACTTAACTGCAATTATTTTGATCTTTTTGGCGAACATGGAGGAAACTACTACGATGGACATCGAAGGAGTTAGAGTCAACTCCTCCAATTGCATTGGAGAAGTTGAGGGAAACTTGTGTGATAAGGGAGGTTTATCGGAGAGAGTGAGGGGAGCTCATTTGATGTACATTGGAGGATTTAGAGTTAACTCCTCCTATCTACATAGGAGGAGTTAGTGGGAACTTCTCTAATGTAAATCAGAGGAGTTAAGTTAACTTTTTTTATTCTCTCAAAATTTCTTAAAAATTAATTACTTCAAGTATTTCCTTTTTCGAGTTTCGAATTGAAGTAAGTAATACTTCCCAAGTGGGATTGAGGTAAATAATTAGGCTAACAAAATATTCTTTCAAAATTTTTAAAAAAGAAGGGGCTCCATTTCTCAAAAATAAATTGAATTTGAATTATGAGAATGGAGGGTTGTAGTAGTTGGCACAACAATTGGCAACACAGTGGGATAATCCTTGGATCTCTCTAAGATGATATCCACACATGTTTCAGAGAAGGGTGCACTTATCACATACAATATCAAGAGAGAAACAATAGGTCCCATAACTCATATTATAAGACAACTTAGATTCTAGAAAGAAGGGGTGAAGGGATTAACTTGGACCAAATTTCCTTAAAAAATTTTCTTATCCATATGATGATTGACCAAAGGATGAGGTCTAGGGAGTTTGACAGAAATGAAACATGAAGAATGATGAGAAATAAATTTTTAGTTCATTTCTCTTGTGTTTCTTTTCTACCAGCGAGCATCCATATCCCCGACGAAGATACTTGCATGTCCCATGTGATCTCAAAAGCCTTGTCCCAACCCTTTACATTTTCTAAAATTCGATTCTATTTTCTTTAGAGAGAGGTGGATGGGGGGATTCTAGTTATCCTTTAAATCCACTAGGGATGACACCTTTGATGGTGATATTTTATATATTTATTATAGATGAGTGAAACTCCTGAGTCATGATCTCTCGGCCACTGTATAAATATCTTCCAAATAATTTTATTTCAATTCACATAATGTAATAGTATGTTCTTAAGTATAGTTCCTTTTCTCTCTGTTTTGTTGTACTGTTCTTGTATATTGATGAGCCATGTTCCTCCACTTGAGATAGTGCATAAAAAGGTTTACATGGATGGGGTTCTATGTGTATAAACATCATTAAATTAAATTACATGGATGGGGTTCATCAGGCTATTTGGACGAGATGCGGCAAAAATTAAATGTATTACCAAGACTAAGATATTGGGAAATAAAAAATCAAGGTAGAATTTGTTTAGGAAGAAACAAGAATATAAAAAACTAAAAATGAAATAAATAATACATACTATGAAACAAATACAAAACAAAAAATAAATGGGGAGAAAGAAGGTAAAAGTCATATATTTATTTATGTACAAGTGCATAGTAGCATCAAAGGATAGTTAATGTAGTGTTTGAGAATTTGTCCATTAACAGGGAAAGGGTCAGCTTCCCCTTGAAGGTTTTTCAACCAAAAGGTTCCTTGGGAAATATTTTATTTGATAACATAAGGACCAATCCAATGTTGTTGGAACTTTGAATATTTCCCTTTATCTTAATGTGGCTTGTCCCATTTCAAAACTTTGAATTCTTTCTCACGAATAAATTTATTATCAAACCAACATTTTACTATTTGTTGGTCAATTTCAAACTTGATTTTGGCTTTAATACAACTTTATTCTAATCTTCGGAAGGTATTGATACCTCATAGAATGATGGGGAACTCCCTTCCTTGAGACTATTGGGTGAGTTGTAGGGAAGAAAGGTAGATATTAGAGAGTAAGAAGGCTTCTTTCCCATACATAAATAAATATGGAGAATTCATTATGGAATCCTTAGGAGTGACGGGATCATAGCAGAGGGAATTTGATAAAGAATTACACATACTTCTCTAGTGATCAGTCAAGGTTCTTTTGAGGATTCATATTGTGTTTTTTTTTGTGGATTCAAACAATACATTAACCAGAGGATACAATTTGGCCAAGTACTTAAAAATAATCCCTCTCTCTAATGCAAACTGAGATAATTTTAAATATGAAAAATAAGTTGTATTATCAAACACTAGAGAGATAGGAACTTTAAATCTTGTGATGATGTTTTGTTCAAGAAAATTAATCACTACCTCTTCATTTACTTTGACCAGTGGTACTGCTTCAATACAATGTGTAAAATGATTGGTAATGGTTAGAATGCACCTGTGTTGTTTTGAGGAATGGCGTTTAGTATCACCAATGATGTCCAACCCCCATTGTTTAAAAGTCTCTTCAATACCAACAAGTTGGATAAGAATAACATATTTTTGTTCTTTTCCTGTAGTTTTTTATCATGCCTTGTATATTCTTTACTATCCATGGGAATCCTTAAAATGCATGCGACAATAGTATCTAGATATCAACACTTTGTGTATGATTGTGTCTCTTGAAAAATGGCCACTGGTTGTTCATCGATGTGTTTTAGAACCTTATCAACATTTTTCTTATCGAGGCACTGAAGTAACACCCCATCATAGTTCTTTCTAAAAAATATAGCATGTAGCATCTCATATTGTAAGGATATTAATAATAGTTATCTCTTATGCTTATAATTAAAGTTATATTGGGGTGTTCCATGCTACACGTAATACTTACGATCGTTATAATATGATCCCTCAATAGATGGGATATATGGGACCTGTTGTGCATACATTGTTGATTCATCCTACCATCTATAGTCTTCTTGATTTTCATCGCTTGTATCTTGGTTCACCAGTTTGGATAGACCGTGACCCTTAATGATGTTGGCTAGTTTGAACTCTAAGTCATATTATTGTAAGGTTGTTATCCAATTTCCTTGTCTCTTTACCATATCTCTTTGAAAAAAAAGAGACTTGACCTTTGTGTAAGGGACGATGAATTTAATATGAATTTTTAGAATATAAGGTCTAAACTATTTAATATCTTTATGGAAAACAAATTCTTGCTTATCCACTAGAGGGTAGTTCAGCTCAGTACCTTGTAAGCTAGTGCTCATTAACGCAACAATATATTCATCATTTTTCTCATCTTTATACATGATCATTGTTGCGAGGGAGTCATCATATATGAATTTATATAGTAATAAATACTTGTTAAAATATGGATTTCATGGATATGGGCTAGCATCTATGGAAGCTTTGATATTTTTGAATGCTTCATTCCCCATTAATGTCCATTTAAATTGAATATATTTCTCAATCATCCTTTGAAGAGGATTCATAATATCAAAAAAATATGGAACAAATCTTCGCACAAAATTGATTATCCTAAAGAATGACTACATTGATTTCTTGTTGTGATGTGGAGGAATTTGTAATATTCTCCTAGAATGGATTTTGTCCTTTCTAGGTCCATCGAAATATTGTCTTTGGAGATCGCATGTCCTAGTAGAATGCCTTATGAAACAAAAAACAAATTTTTATTGGGATTCAAATTGATCCAATATTTTCTACATCTTTCAGATATCTACTTCAAATGCTTGTGATGGTATTCCCTCTTATTTGAGTAAATAGTAACATCATTAAGGTATACCACCATGCTTCGACTGATTATTACTTTAAAAGAGATATGCATTTCCATTTCAAAAGTATCTTCTGCATTCATCAAAATCAATGACATTCTTTTGTAGGAATACATCCCCCACTTGGTTTGGAACATAGTATTTAATCGGTTGAGTTTTTCTACAATAACATGATTATATCTTAAAAACTCATAGAGTAAATCAAACAACTCATATCCAGACACACATTTCAAGATCTACTCCATCGGGGGAACATGGTAGTTGTCTTTATCGAAAGCATGATTTAGATTATGTAAATCTATGCAGATTCTTATCTATCCTTACTTATTCCTTATGGGAGCCATGTTAAAAACCTAAGTTGAATTTTGAACATGCAAGATGATTCAAGCATCTAACAGTTTGTTCAATTCTTTCTCGATAAGATATTTGAGGGTCGGATGTATCCTTCTGAGCTTTTTTTGGAATGGTTTGATACCCTATTTAATTGGTATCATGTTTTGTATTATCTGGGTATCATATGTGTTACACATTATTTTCGTCATCCCTATGATCGTTAATGATGTAAACCTATTTGTTGCCTTCAGAGGGGTCAGTGGTGTGAGTTCCTAAAGAGAGAAGGGAGAAGAACTTTTCCTGAGAAAAGAAGTTGCATTTTCCTATGTAAAAACCTTATAAAAAAGGAAGTTCGCACGTTGCTATATAGGGAGGGTGTGAGAATGACCCATTCTCAAAGGTTTCACTATAGCTAGGTTGCGATATGTTCATAGGTTACTCTATAGCTAGGGTGCGAGAATGCCTACACATGGGAAAAATGAGCGTTTTCTCGAATCTTCTAGAAGGAGAAACTTATATGGTGAGGTGGCATCCGAATGGTTTGGATATTACTCGCTTTCATGATTTAGTAGGATCATCCTAACCTCCTTACCTTATCCTCTTCAAATTATAAAAGGAGGGAAGTTCTCATGGAGAAAGTTATATTTGTTGGTTCTTGAGATTAGCTTTGGTTGACTTGGAATTATTAGCTTGGTTGGAGTGACTTTGATATTTGCCTTGTCAAGATAGATTGTGAGTAGCTATCAGATCCATGGTCTCAAAATCCTTGGAGCAAGAAGTGTGTGGGGAATGAAGGACAATTGGAAGGAACCTTACGACATCAAGGCCATGGTTGTAATCTCTCTTTCACATTTAATATGATACAGTAATATTATTCTTTCCTATAAAGCTTGTTGTGTTTTATTGTATGATTCCTTGATCAAATACATAGGTTTATATTGAGTTTATGCTATTGCTATCACTTTGGTTGGTTGCGTTTTTTTGCAGGTTCATCATTGTATGAGCATTGGAATGGAGCTAGGATATCAATGGTGAGAGGAAGTGACATTTAAATGGTATGTCAGTCATCCCTCTTTAGTTAGTAAATTCAATATATAAAACTTAAGGAAGGTGTCATGTTCTGTCCTATCTTGTTCTAGATCCAGATGGATCTAGGGAGATCGGTTAGTGTTTGCACCTACGGATTTATCCAATAACAAAATTGGTGACTCCACTAGGGAGCGAATTGTTTCCTAGTTAGTCTAGTTTCCCTTGCTTTGATTGCCTGTTTTCTGGTCTCTGAGTCTGTGGGAGATCCATCCAGATTCTTTGGATCTAGAAGTTCACTCAAATTTAGCCCTTTTTCAATTTTTTGCTTGTTTACAAGCATTCTCGCACTGTACCCTTTAGTGGCCTACGAGGATCATTGATGTTCGCACCCTACTGTTCAGTTAGGTGTGAGCTTCTCTCACCCTACCAATGTCTAGCCTACAAGAATACCTAATTCTCGAACTGCACTCCATTTCTAGGATGCGAACTTGTTTGTGAAAAATTTTGGATTGGGTCTTGTCATTTTTTGATGACAAGTTTTTCTTTGAACAGCTGGATTGAAATTTGTGGAGCCTATATTGATCTGTTTATAGTCTTCTTGAAATTCTTTGAGTTTCTTTTATTCATCTTTGTTGTGTTTGGTTTTGAAGGATTAGTCTCTTGCTTTGAGTGTCTTTCAATTACAAAGCATGTGTTTTCTTTAGAATTGTTTAGGGAAAGATCAGATTTCTTCTGAATAGTTCGCTTTAAAAGAAAACTATTAGTTTGAATTTATTTGTTTTAAGAAAGTTCATTATTTCTCTTAGTGAAATTTTTGAAACAAAAAGATTTAATTTCTTTCTTTATATTAGATTGGGGGCATCCTTGCATTTGAAGTAGTGAAATTGTATGAATCGTGCATTGGTGTTCAGTACCTTTTTCTCATTTCTTGAGAATCTTGATATTGATGAGTTTAATATATTTTGGGACATCGTGCATATGGGAATGATAAATGTTTTCTCCTTCTCATAGCATAGCTTTCATTGAAATGAAAAGATTGCATCTTCATATATTTACATAATTTTTCGAGTCGATCAAAACACCATCTTCCTTTTGAGTAACTGCAGCCTTAAAAATAAAGCGCTTATAAAAATTGATTAGACATTTTTATCATCTCTGGTAGCAAACCTACATTAGGTTAGTTATAGGGATTTGGAATAGGTGTGAAATATAACTTTCCAAAGTTGAAAACAAACATAGAATCTTTAGTTAGGGAGCAGTTAAATCCACTTATTACATTTTTTCTTGGGAATCCCTTCTAACACAAGGGTCAATCATAAGGTCGCATTGAGACTGACAGAGTTACTCACCCTTCTTTTTTGGTCTTGGTGTAGAGATTGCATGTATTATGGGGGTCACTTGGAGGTATACCCACAATGATGAATGGAAGCCTCTCAAGTTGATTTCGGGATAGATACCCTACCCTTGCGTGTGGATCAGACTGTTGACTGGCCCCCCAGGATTTATTGTTGTCAGTGGTAACCTTAGTGGCCTATATCTTTAGGGTTTTTACACAAGGTGACTGTGGAGGGGCAAGTCTTCACGGTACCTGGAATCGACATTGGCCAAACTTACTCGGGCTCCTTGGAGGGTATACCCACGATTATGTGTGGGAGCTTGCACCAGGGTGTAAGTCCGTTAAGCAGGTCGTCAACATAAATTTTCCACCCGCTCTATCTTATCCCCTTCTTACATTGTTCCTGCGACGTTGGATTTCAACACCAACTAGTGCATTCATTGCAAGAAGGTTTTGTTTGTTTGCTTGCTTACTAGATTTTTAGCGTGTGTTGTTTGTTTTCCTTAGAAGACTCTAGATTGGTTATTTCTTTTATGGCATCAGTTCCCAAAATGACTAATGAAAGAACCCCTGCTCCAGGGGAACCTTTTGTTTTTCCTTCTTATGGAAACATTTGTCCTCCTCATATCACTACTTTGAGCCTTCCAGGTCTCACTATTGGATTACCGGTATGGTTTCTCTCCACTCAGGTAATCCCGAATGCAGTTAGTTCTTTAGTCACAAGCACTTCCCCCCAAAAGCATCAACCTCGTGTTGATCCTTCACCCTCTTCACCAGTAAGGTCTTCTCCGCCTTCTTCATTTGCAAGGTCACTTTCCATTTCATCTTCTTCATCGAGTGAAAGTTTTGAAGCTAGTAACCCGGTGAATATGAAGAAGAAGAAAAGGAAGATTAAGAAGAAGAAAGTTAAACAAGGGTCAAAACCTCCAAACACTGTCAAACATGTTGGAAAACAACCAATTACTGTTAGTCATGCTGGGAGAGTTGATGATGTCAAGATCACCCAAACAACCCGTAAGCCCAAGTACCCTTACATATTTTGTAAGGGTAGCCATCTTCTTAAGGATTTCCCTAGTATACCCAAGGTTCTAGAAGTATGGTCTACACATCCTCGCCAACCCATGTCATCAGCCTCTGAACAACATGCTGATGACTTCCCATCGACTAGTCATGATATAGATGGGAAGAAGAAAAGTAGAGACAAGTTTCCATGTATGTTATGCAAAGGGAGTCATCTAACTCATCTTTGTCCTCATATGGAAGAAGCCTCGACATTACTGGAAGACATGACTATTTCACACCCTCAACTTCTAGCTGCTTATTGCAAGCTTTCTCTCAACCCACTTGTAGTTGATGGAATGATCAATTCGGTTCCCCTATCGGTCAGTCCGGTTGATCAAGTGGTCAATTTGGTCACATATTTGGATGAACCAGTAGACCAAGTGGTTGATCCGATCCCATACTTGGTCAACCCCACTCTCCCGTTAGACAGTGAAACCTAAGCAGTCGATCTGTTTCCACCTATTGACCCCATTCTCCCCTTGGAGAATGAAAGCCAAGTGATCAATCTGATCTCTCCCGCTAGAGAGTAAACCCGATACTACCCATGTTTTTCTCGTTGATACAAAATCTCCCGTGCCGAGGGGTATTCCTCCTTCTCCTGTGGAACCCCCTCCAAGGTACGAGGCCATTCATTTTGATTGGGGTGTGCTAATTGGACCTCGTCTTCCCTCTCCCTTTCCTTTCTAGATTACAGTGCAAGTTTTTGGTCGAGACGTTCCTCAGATGTTGATAGATGAAGGTTCATCTATTAGTATTTTGTCCTCTATTGCTTGGCAAGATTTGGGTTATCCTGCACTTGTGTCAGTTACACAGAATCTGTTATCTTTTAAGAGAAGAACTAGTCAACCTTTAGGGACCCTTCCTCAGTTTCCTGTAACATTGGGAGGGAAAACTCTCTTTATTGATGTCATGGTAGTCCAAGACCCCTTGGATCTTGCTTTACTCCTTGGGTGAGATTATGTCTATGCCATGAAAGCTATTGTGTCTACACTTTTTCGTGTGATATCTTTCCCTCAGGATGGACGGGTTGTGACTATTGATCAACATTCATTCATTGACTCTGCCTGTATTTCCTCCCTGAATGGTTCTTATATGCAGATAGTATCACCCCCACCACAGGTCAATTATGTGCCATTGTAGCCCATGGCTTTGCCTTCTGATGACTTAGATCCAACAGCTGACATGGTGATCTCTTCGATAGGGTTATTAGAGCCTATTCTCTTTACTCCTGTAGCGTCACTCGACATGGTGTCCTTCCAAAGTGTGTTTCTTCCTTCCAGTGAAGACCTCTTGGAAGCCATGATCGAGTTTTGTACCTTGACATGGTGTCATTCCGGAGCATTGTCCTCTTGAAATCTATGATCAAGAAGAGAGTTTTGAGGATATTTCTTTTTTGCATCTCTGAGGCAACCTCGTTAAAAAATGAAACAAAGGTCTTTGAGAATGGTTTTTTGATTTCAAGCTCGTTAAAAAATGAAACCACTTACGAGGATAGTTTTTTCGTATCTGTGGAAACCTTGTTAAAAAATGAAACATAGGTTACGAGCATAGTTCTTGTTTCTGTGTCAAGCTCATTAAAAGATGAAATAGTTTTCCCCCTCTTTGTTTGAGTCAAGTCCTTCATCTAGTATTTGAAGCTTCATTTCATTCTCCTTTGTAGTTGGATGAAATGAACCTTGGGGGGAATTTGACCTCAGACTCTGGAATTCATGCTGAAGTTTGAGCTACTAGCTTCTTAAGCTGGGGGCTAAGTACCAACCATGCGTTGGGAAGTCCAAGCATAGTTTTCTATGGTTCAAGCTTGTGTAGAAATGAAACCACCTACCTCAAGCATAGTTTCCTCTAGTTCAAGCTTGTGTAAAACTAAAACCAGGTCCAAGCATAGTTTTGTTTTGTTTTAAAGATTGCGTAAAAATGAAAACAATCCGCAGCCTAGTATTTGTTCTTTCTCATGCTCGTAAATACATGAGAATAAGTTTCCGAGCTTAGTCTTTTTTCATTCTCATGCTCGTAAATACATGAGAATAAGTTACCGAGCTTAGTCTTTATTTTTCTCATGCTCATAAATCAATGAGAAAGTAACCGAGTATACTTTTATCATTTTTTCAGACTTATAAAGGTTATACAAAAAAGGAACCCATTGGTGTTCCCTTTAAGCTCTTTTCAGACTCTCTAAACATGAAAAGATTGTCAAGCGACCTTGCTATTTTCACGCTCGATAAAGTATTTGAAGTACGCATCTGGTGAGCGATAATGTATCTCTGTTTCAATCTCATAAAGACTATTTTATGAAAAATGAATTGAGAGAGTTATCTTTTTTAAGTGTTTTTCCAAACTCTATAATCTTGAGAAACCTTTGATTTTTCTATCTCTGGACTCATTCAACAAACATTGACAGACACGTGATGGGATCGAATGACTCCTTCATAGGTTTCGCTAAACATACTCAGAGGGACTCATCCGAAGGATGAGCTTATATCAACAAGCATATGTTATCCTCCTCAAGATTGCGTAAAAATAAAGAGGTACTTGCCAGAAATGGTGGGGGGGAAATTGGGAAAGAAATGTATCTAAACTTGTATTCTGTAAAAGAGTCACTTTTGAACATGACACCCTTTCACTCGCCTTGTGTCTAGGTTCGAAAATCAACTTGTCTCTTGATCATACTCCTATAAGATTACAAATTGGTTTGTGATCCTTGTTGTTGAGTCAGTATTTCCAAGACAGTTGTCACGTCGTCAATATGTTCAAAGAGAAATTCAACCCAGAAAGCATTCTATTGCGTTGGCCATTTCTGTAGTCCTTAAGCCTTCTATTGCATTGGACATCCTTGAGTCAGTCCTGAATCACTTGTTACTCTGATCTACATCAAATCTTGTTACTTGTTTCGTGTCATTGATGTGGGATACATAAAGGCCCTCCTGTGATGAGTCTTTTCCTGTCAACTTCAACTCATTATTGAGGAATTAGACTTAGAAACTAATTGGTACCTTGGAACTTCCATGCCTCAATGGAAAGTTTCCTCACTTTTGACAGTGGGTTTT
>WSFP011532389.1:0-11986 GCA_009831015.1 Picea engelmannii
AAAATCCCATCGAATCAATGCAAAAGAGCCTACGAGAGTACCATGGTGTTTCTCAACAGGGACTCACAGGTTTGAAAATAAGTATGCCTCTTTGTTAGAATGTAACATACCAAATAGACTTTGGTCTGGATTATGGCATTGAAGCATAATCCACCTTGACTACCACAAATCGTAAGGGTAAATTAATATTGTGCAGGAATAGATGACCCGCTATAAGAAAGCACTTCCCATCACAAAGTAGTGAAATTTTAGGTGATTTTGTGTGAAGATATTGCAAGGACCCAATTAAATCAAATGTGTAAATGACTCTTCCTCTTGATTCTCGATTGAGCCCACCGCCCCAGACATTGTCTAGGATTTCTTTTCCCTCTTTCTCTCCTTTTTCTTTTGTCGTTGCCAATATTATCGTTGACAATCTTTAAGCCACCAAGGATCCCACGAGAGCATTCCACAACATAGTAAAACAACAACACAACACAAGTCAATGCCAAAGCCCAACACACAACATACAAGATCTGTGCCAAAGCCTAGACCAAACTTCGAAACCCAGGGGAGAGTCTGAGTTTCAAATGCCGAGACCCAAGGGTCAAGTGTCCAATTTTTAAACGTCGAAAAGCCTCACCAAATCCTTAACCACATGTGACAAGAAAATCTGAAGACTGTTCATGTCCTTGTCAAGGGAAATGCCAACTAGAGCCAAGCCATAAGGAGAAATCCAGGTAAACCCTCCAAGCCGGTGTAGATGGTCTTCTTCCTGTGTCGTAAAAATCAAAATCCCCCATGAACCGGAAACCTAGTTAGTACAAAGGAATTACCAATAGAACTGATGCCAAACCCTAGAGCTAGCGAATATATTTTTTATAGTTAACTTAATGTTGTTGTGTTTGATAGAAGGGTTAATCCCAATTGTGTTTGATTTTCCTATCGTGAAGACACTTGTCGACGCAACGAAAATTCAAGATCGACATTTGGGGGGATTTGGTCGATATTTGGAGGTGTTTGACTTCTACGTTGAGTTGTGATTTAGTGATATTAGTCCCTTTGTCTCTTTGGGAGATCCTCACATCAAGGATAATGGTCCCTTTGTCTCTTTGGTTGATCCTCACATCAAGAACGATGGTGACCAAAAAAAATATTATTATAAAAAAATAATATAATATTAATAGTAAAAAAAGATTAACAATAATAAATAAATAAATTAAATAAAATATATTTATTGCTAATTATTAATTATTAAAGGGATTATGATTAAATTTTAGTTAATTGATTATGAAACGTTCTTAAATAAGAAGTTGATTAATCAATTATAAGTCATATAAGGATATAAGGATTAGAAGATGGGTTTTAATACATGTTTAAACTTTAGGAGATAGCTAAGGGTAATTGACGAGTGCCCCACAATGTTAGTTTACCTAGCAAGGCAAGATGGTTAGCACCTTATCCGAAAAATTTACCAATCTTAGAGGCTTTCAACCCCAAGCTTAGCCACATACCCTAAAGAGAGTAACGTATGTTTATAGACAAGTAAGAAAACAAAATTATGCCTAACCCTATGTTTGCAAGTATAAATTGAGAAAATGTGGAATGACTTAAAATTCTTCCCTGATAAGCATTTCGTTGATGCATATTCAATCATTTAAAATAGTTAGTACTCAGGGAAATTGAGGTCGAGGGGCATCGTCACAAGGACCGCCAACATGGGTGCTGCCACCACCATCGCTTGAATTAGCTCTCATTTTGCGCTCTTTTGAGGATATTAATGAGACATTAAACAGACTCCAGTCCACTAATGTCGAAGTGGAACCCCCACCATCTAGAGTGGGTAACCTTGAAGTGTAGAGGGACTCACAGGGAGGGCCTCCACTGAGGGACATCACCATAGAACTACATAAGATCAAACTCCCTCAGTTTGTTGGGGGTCGTGCAAGTGAATGTGCAAAGACATGGTTGGAAGGAATGCCATGATGTTTCGCCTTAGGGAACTATGCTTCCACATCTAATGCGAAGATAAAAATATTTTAGTTGAGGGACAATGCCTTGAACTGGTGAGGTAATGTGGAGAGGAAGTTGCACCTTACCCCACACACTGTCTCATGGGATATTTTTGAGGAAAGGTTCTAGAGGAAATATTTATTGGCTTACTATGAGGAACAACATATAGGATCATTTCACACTCTAGTTCAGGGAAATAGGACCGTGGAAGAGTACAATATCAAGTTCATGGAGTTGGTAAAATTATTCTTGTACATGGATATCGATCAATGACAGGAAGAACGTTTTGTGTATGGGTTAAACCCTAAGATAAGGGCCATGGTACAGATGTGGAAACTGTCATCAGTAGCTGAAGAAGTTGAAAATTCATGTTATGTGGAGGAGCATATGAGCTTAAATGGAGGTATGAGATCAACCTTTCCACAACATCCTAGATTCGTGGGGAAGGCCCCTAAGACCTTCTCCAGGGGAGGAAGCTCTAGGCCACCTCCTTATGGAAATAGAGTTGCACCTAGAGAAGTTGTTAAAGGTATTTCAATGGCAATGACTACAGCATCCCACTCATCGCCAATGATGCATACAGGTCAACGACTTTCTCAGGGAGAAGCAAGTAGGGGCAGGGGCTCCAAGGGAAGGAACTCATTTTATATATTGTCACAGGGTAGTGCACATGTTCCATATCATGTTACTTGTTGGGGATGTGGAGGAACCCATTACCAACGTGACTGCCTAGAGTCACAAGAAGGATTTGTTCATAGAGAAGGGAAGGCCCCAATGGGAAGAGTGAGTGGCAGCCACCCGATTTATGCAGTGGTTAATAATCGCTAGGAGGAACGTCAATCCACGGTGGTTGAATCGTCAGGTACGCTAAATAATGTCAATGTTAAAATTTTATTTGATTATGGTGCTACAGATAGTTTCATTTCACCTCCTGCATTAGAAAAGTGTGGGTTGGTATCCTACGAGCACGATGGATTTAAACAAGTTGATATGGCTTCGGGGGAAAAACAAGCGGTAGGACCTAGCATGGATAATTTTCTTGTAGACTTGGGAGTGTGTACTACTAGGTTGAAGGTATATGTCACTGCTCTCGGGACATATGACCTAATGATCAGAATGGATTGGTTAGAATCCCATCGATCTATGGTTGATTGTTTCGCAAAAAGGGTGCTTTGTATTGACGATGAAGGAAGGTCAGTAGAGATCCATGGTGTACGAAGGAAAGTTGCAGATGTAGTTGAAGGAACTACTCGACTTAGGGGTAATCCTAGTGTCTCACCTTGGGGTTCACCAGTAATGTTTGTGAAGAAGAAAGATGATTCCTTATGACTGTGTATAGATTAGAGAGACTTGAATCATGCTACAGTGAAAAATAGGTACCCAATGCCACAGATAGATGATCTCTTTAATCAAATGAAAGTAGTAGCGATGTTCTCAATAATTGATCTGCGATCAAGGTATCACTAGTTAAGGACTATGAAAGGATATATTCCTAAAACAACATTTAAAACTCGGTTTGGGAATTATGAGTTCATTATAGTACCTTTCGGCTTGACCAATCCTCCAGTAGTATTCATGAGTCTCATGAATGGTGCATTCTAAAATTACTTAGACCGCTTTGTACAAGTCTTTCTGGATGATATCCTCATCTATTCCAAGAATGAAAGAGAGCATGAGGAACATTTGCAAGTGGTATTGTGATGCCTTAGAGAGAAAAAATTGTATGGCAAGTTGTCGAAATGTTATTTCTTCTAGAAATAAATTCACTATTTAGGTCATATCATTTTCGGTGAAGGAATATCTCTAGACCCAGAAACGGTAAAGTCCATTATGGAATGGCTAGTGCCAAAAAATGCTCATGAGCTAAGAGGCATCATGGGGCTAGCATTTTATCATCAAAGATTTGTGGAAGGGTTCTCTAAAAAATTGAAACCCATCACCACTTTGCATTGCGAGGAGGTCAAGTATGAATGGATAGAAGAGTGTGATATTGCATTCATCGAGCTTAAGAGGTTACTAACTAGTGCAAAACTTCTATGAGTGTTGGATATGAAAAAATACTTCACAGTCTTCATGGATGCCTCGAAGCAAGGGTTGGGGGGCGCGCTAATGCAATATGGAGGAGTGATAGCATATGCGTCAAGGAAGTTGAAGAAACATGAGGAGATTTATGCTACTCATGATTTAGATTTGGCATCTGTAATGCTAGATCTGAAACTTTGGAGGTACTATATAGTGGGGAGAAACTTTGAGCTCAAAATGGACCATAAAATCTCAAAGCATCTCTTCACTCAAAGGGATCTCAATTCCAGCCAGAGGCGATGGAGTGAGTTTATGAGTGAGTACGATTTTGAAATTTCGTACATCAAGGGAAATGAGAATGTGGTTGCGAATGACTTGAGTAGGATACCATGTGTCTTCTCCTCGGTACCCTTAAAGGTTAATCTTAGGGAGCATGTGTTGGGGCAACTTGATGGTTATAGTTGGTATTTAAAGGTTACTTCAACCCTCCAGAGCGGAAGGAAATTATATCCAATGTATGAAGGATATTTCCTGGAAGAATATGGATTATTAAGATATTTGAAGCATTATACTCAAGGAATCCTATAGAGCACTTTATTGTGCCCATCCAGGTGTGAAGAAAATGTACACAGACATGAAGAATCTTTTCTTCGGGGTAGGCATGAAGCGTGATGTAGTCCATTTCGTTACCAAGTGCCTAGAGTGTCAACAAGTGAAATCTTCCCACCACCATCTGATAGGTATCCTACAATTGCATCATGTTCCTATGTCCAAATGGGAAGTCATTTCTATGGATTTTGTTGTCGGATTGCCGCTCACATCGCATAGACACAATTTTATTCTTGTAATAGTTGATAAGTTGACCAAGAGTGCTCATTTTATTATGGTTAGAGACACTTATGATGTCATTGATGAGGCACGCATGTTTATAAGTGAGGTCATTTGTTTGCATGGTTTACCCAAGGATATAATTTCAGATAGGGACTCTTGATTCACTTCTAGGTTTTGGACAAGTTTGTAGTTAGTGTTGGGAACTCAGTTGAACTTAAGAACAAATTATCATCCTGAAACAAATGGGAAAAACAAGAGAGTAAATTAGCTTATGGAAGATATTCTTAGGATGTATGTTATGGATCATCAAACCCATTGAGAGAAGTACCTACCTTTGGTAGATTTCGCCTACAATAACAGTTTTCATAGCTCCATTGGAATGCCACCCTACAAAGCTATGTATGGAAGACCATGCAGAACATCGTTAAGTTTCGAAAGGTTAGAAGAATGAGTGACAGTTGGGTCAGAATTGATTCAAGAGATGGAGGAATAGATGATTCAAATTAGGCAGTGACTAAAGGAAGCACAAGATAGAAAGAAAATTTATGCTCATGAACATAGGACTGACCAAAGTTATAAAGTGGGAGATCAAGTTTTCATTTGTATCAGGCCTAATAAGAGTACCATTCAGTTCAGAAAGGGGAAAAAATTGTCACCTCGATTTATTGGACCGTTCAAAATCCAAGAGAGAATTGGACCCATTGCCTATCATCTCATACTGCCACCCCACTTGCATAAAACTCATAATGTTTTTCATGTATCTGTCCTACGTTATTATGCTGCTAATGAATCTCATAAACTGAATTGGAAGGAATTGCAGGTATCAGACATGGGAACCCTCACAGTCGAACTGTTACGCATATTGGATCATAGGGTCCGACAACTCAGGAACCATTTGGTATACCAAGTTAAGCTCCAGTGGGACAAGTATAGCCCATGATATGCTACTTGGGAGGATGTTGAGACCTTACAGCGAGATCATCCCTCAATTTTTTGACCAACTCGGAAATATGTTTTCTCGAAGGTTGGGTGTATGTAATGCCACATTTTGACTTAGATAGCTAGAATTACCTAAGGCCTAATCACCTTTATTTTCTATTCATTGTGAAACTATTAATGATACACTTGAACTTTTAAGACATATGAACCTATGTGAAAGTAAATTCTATGCATGTTTAATGTTATTTGAATGATGATGGATATTATGCAATCTATTATGTGAATGTCAATTTTATGAATGTTTAACTCTATTTGAATTATGATGGATATTATGCAATCTATTCTAACTTGAAATTTTTTATATTTAAAGTACATGGATACCGAATTGAGATTATGGTTAAATGCATTTAGATGATGATAATGCATAGATATGTATGAGTTTGTGTTATAGAATAATCTGCAGGTCAATGGGCTATGAAATAGCCAGAGAATAAAGATGATAAAAGGTTGATGTCATTAACACTGACCGAGAAACAATATGGTCTGAATCGTTGTATGTGAAATTATGTTGGTTCGAATGCATTTCTATGATATGTGGACCAGTGAAGGTTTTTCAGGTGGTGAGACTACCTAAAACTGAATATACGATGACCAAATTCCAAACAACACAGTGCCATTGTATATTCCATGGTAGGGTGTGGACCCTAGTCCTATTAGGAGGGGTGGAGGCATTTCCCACTGTGTACCCTCTAAATCCTGGAGTCATGGGAGGACGGTGTTAGCTCATGCTCCCCTAGACGTGTGATGATGATTGTTAGTTGCCTGCTGGGGAAGTTTGGTCAAGAGAGTTGACAATTCCACTTACAGGTTCTATTTAGAGTTAGGTCAATATAGTTGACGCTCTAAGATAGTCTAGTAGAGGAAGGATATGGATGGAAGATAGAAGAAGTTAGGGAGGAAGGACAAATAGAAGTAGTTGAGAGTGTGTGGGTATTTCGCCTTATAGAAGTTTTCGATATCCTCTTTTTGAATATATATATATATGTGTGTGTGTGTGTGTGTGTGTGTGTGTGTGTGTGTGTGTGTGTGTTTATATTATCTTAACTAAACTACAATTATCTAAGTAAATGTTGTTTGTGCTAAATTATTGTAAATGAGGAATTTTGTGAACATTTTAAATAGTTTACTATCTTTTATGAAATGTATGGTCTCGTTGATTAGATTTGACACATACAACAATTACTTTAGGTGTGATAATTATTTTTATTGGTACATGTACGAGTCTTGTATATGCTAGCTACACATGTATGCCTTGCACATGCACACTAGTATGTATAAGTGTTTTAAATTGATCGTGTTGACTATTTGTTGCAGATGTATTAATTGTGTGTCATTACCCTTGTATTTTAAATAACTCAAACTTCAAGATGAAGTTTATTGAAGGGTGGGTATATGTAACATCCCAAATTGATTAATTTTATCATAGTTTTTAATTTAAATTTAATTAATTATTAAAATATATTAATGAGTCTTTTATTATTTTATTATTAAAAGGTGGATGAAGTAATTAATGGTGAGGATAAGGATGTTGGGGAATTAATGTGGGGATAAGGCTATTGGGGAATTAATGAGGGGGATTTGAGAGAGGAGGATAAGGAAGAAGAGGAGGACTTGGAAGAGGGAGCTCATTTCTGTTTAAGGATCTCTGAATTTCTGAAAGATAGAGGAGGAGGAGATTGGGAGAATTGTTTTGGGGAACTCTCATAGAGCACTGTTGTTGCTAGGAATTTTGGGCTCGAGGGCCAGGAAAGTGCAAAGAGTCCTGGAGATAGGGAGTCGGAGAGGTTGTTCCTAGTTGGATGAGAGGTTAATATGCAGTCTGGGAAAGCACAAGAACAAGATCAGACATAAAAGGAACTAGATAAACCAATGTGTATGTATTATGATATTATTATCATTATTTTGATGTTATTGTTGATATTATTCTATTATTATCATTATTATGTTGTTACTGTCTATTCTTGGTTTATTCAAAATATAATAAAATCATAAAAAAAAATCTAAACTAAATTTTAGTCATTAAAGTAGAAAATTTTAGAAAAACTTTTAATTAATTTGAGTACTAAAAATAATCAAGCTCTACGTTTATACTATTTTAAGTAAATCTGTTATGAATCACAATCACTTATATTTTCCATACATTTAATCTATTTTAACACTGATTCTGAACTCTTAATACACCAATTTGGAGACCTAGTTACATTGTAAATGAAACTATTCTATTTTAAGTTGATGTATTATGAAACAATCATTTTTCTTTCCGTGTGTTCYCTAACTTATTTTTTTTATTATCTTGAAGCGTTGTTACCTCGTCATGCCATTTGTTCCCTAACTTGATTGTCTATATTAYGTTGAAGCTTTGTTACCTCGTTAGATTTTCGATTCTGAATAGAGCAATCTGAACACCTAGTTACACTCTAAATGGATCTATTCCATTTTAGGTAGATCTATTATKAAGGTCAATCACTTATCTTGCCATATATGCCCTAACTTGATTGTCTATATTATTTTGAAGCTYTGTTACCTAGTCATACTTTGCAAATGTAGGCTTTGTTACTTAGTCATACTTTGAAATCGTATAGTGATTCATTGCTATGATAATGTAGAATGATTCATTGTTGGAGACATTTAAAGTTTCAAATTTGGCAAATATATACTTAATTCACGTGAGAGATTTAGTATTAGAATTGATTTGAGAAGATTCGAATTTTATTTTGAAATTTTACGTGACAGATTTAATAATAGAATTGATTTCAGGAGAAGATTCCAATTTTATTTTGAAATTTTATTATAATAAAAAAAGAACTTGAATGATTAAGCATAGATTAATATGCCTTGCCTTAGATTTGAGATATATTGCCCCAATATATCACTCCCTATATTCTACTACTAAGAACCACATGCATAGGAAATGGCTATGTCCTAACTTAGTTGTCAATCTAGAATGCATAAATATGCTTTATATGAATAGTGATGAAAGATAAGATCCAAAACCTAATCAAGCCCAAAAAAATTTCTTCCTAGATTTTTTTTATTCTTAATTTACTTTCTATTTATTTATTTTGATATGAGGAATACAACATATATACCAAAGGTTCTAAAGGGATATCTAACAAAGGCACTCTTTGTCAATATATAGAATCACTATAGAAATGGATGTATAGAAATGGATATAAGAAAGAGAAGTTAAAGTTCAAAGAGACTTAGAAGTAGTGAGTGATAATAAATATGAATTATTTGAAGAGAAGATTTATAATAAATAAAAAATAAAATAATAGTGTAAAATAGTGTAGGAAAATAAGTTGTTAATAATGAATATCAAACTACAGTAGTAAATGAAAAAGAAAAATCAAGAAATGAAGCAAGTAACCCAACTCAAGAATGGAACATTGATATTTTAAATAATTTTTAATAAAAGGACAATATCAAAAAATTTAAATAATAATTTGATTTGAAATAATGTGGAAAGTAAATTGGATATCAAACTTACTAAAAAAATAAATGAATGAGATAATAGAATTAAAACATAAACATAGAAAAAAAAAATTAAACATCGTAATTTTGTTAAAAAAAAAGAGAGAGAATAATACACACTAAAAAATAATCAAGGAAAAGAAAAAATACAAATTATAAATTAAAACTACATATTTAAAAAAAACAAAAAAAACAAGTTAAAGATAATAATTAAACATAAACATAATAAACAAATTCAAAAAATTAATTAAACATAAATATAAGAAAGCAAATTAAAAAAACTAACTAAACATTCACAAGATTAGTTTATTAAGATAAGTTCTATATACCATAAATATGACATATTAAGATAAGCTCTAGCGTCCATAAATATGACATACTCCCCTAAACTTCAAGTTTAAAAAAAACAAGAATATTCATGAATTAAAATCTCGTTCCAATATATCATAATAAAATAAATTAGTGGAGATACATACCAAAAGAATAGTAATAAATAAGAATTTGGAGATAAGTGTCATCTCTTTTCATAGAGAAAAGGAATTATCCTCTAGTTAATATGAAGAAATATATCTTCTCATAAAGGAAAGAATAATAATAAATAATAATTTGGCACACTTTTAATTTTTTTTTGGAAGTGTTGCGTTTTTTTTTATAGATAAAAAAGAAAAGGATTTTTTGAGATTGGTCATGATTACATGATATTATAAATATATAAACAATATATTTATAATATAATATATAAATCCAAATAATTAATAATTAATAATTAATTAATTAATGAAAAAAAATAATGGAAAATATATGTACATTAATAAAAGAGCACTATGCCCAAATATATATATCGGGTCCTCAATTGTAATATATCATCTTATATATTTCATATTATCTCATACAATATCTACTTACAATTGAAATTTTTAGTGTCTAATTATTCTATGATAACAATATCATAAGGAAATAATTATCGGATCTGAAAAATCAGAAAATTTAACATGGTATCATAGCTTTCAAAGTCTTTTCCAAAGCTAGTTAAAATCTTTCAGTGCCAGATTTGATAGATCTGTTTTAGATATTTTATTTTTTGCAATTGTATGGTCATTGTCTTGAGCGACTTGTGAACACAAAGAAACCATAGTCATGGTCGCGAGAAACCTATGCACACAAAGAGACCACAATCAATGTTGGGAGCATCCTATGGACATAGGGCAACCACATTTCTTTTGGTCACGATTTTGTTAATTACAAGGCATGATTACATTAAGGATGTGAGGTCTAGAGAGACTCACATGGAGATTGATAGTGACGATTAGGAATCTCCGAAGGATAAGGGTACATATCTCATTTTCCCATTTGTTCATCCTTCATACTATCAGGAGGAGTCAGTAGAGCCAGTAGAGCCAGTGGATCTTCCTAGAGATGTTGCAAATACCATGACGAGGCCAACATGGCTTCATGACACTTTACACGATGCAAAGAGTCATGCAACTCCCATTGGTACTTTTAGGGAGAGAAAACAACCTCATAGGTTCTTGATTTATATGGCATTGATGAGTCACATAATTGATTCTGAAACTTCCATTTATGAGAAGACAACATGACAACATGTTTGGCAGGATTCCATGATGGAAGAGTATCACTCCATCATGAAGAATGATGTGTGGGAGATTGTGTCGAGACCCAAGGGGAAGTCAGTGGTGACTTCTAAATGGATCTGCAATATCAAGATGCAGCATTGGGAAGAGATTGGTTGGTTATCATATGCAAGATAACATAAATTTAACATAAAGATGACATAAAGTTAACATAAAGATGACATAAAGATACTACATTCCCAACCTACCCTGCAAGATTAGGACCTCCAAGACACATAAGAAACACTCAAGCCCACGATTCATCCAATTGATTTTGACCATTTAAGGTCTCAGGGATGGCGATTGTTCTGAGGAACAAGGAGGTGTCTCCATCCCACTAACACAATCAAGTCCAAACCAACTAGCTAAATAAAAACCATCAACTATAATCAATTTTATCAATAAATCAATCATAATCCATAATTAAACATGGAACAGAAGTAATCATTCGCATAACTCATCATATACCAGCATTAATTGAAGGCACAAGATTAAGAAATTTTATAACCGATCATACATTAACATTTTATCTCAAGACGCAAGATTATCTAAATACTAAATCATTTTTATGTTGACATCAATGAAAGGCACGTTAAATCCAATTACTTAATCATCTACACATCAATAATAAATGATGAAGGAGTAAATAACTTTAAATGATCATGCGTAAACAGAATAAATGTTGCACGAGTATTCTCAAAATTATTTTCCTGGCGCAAGGATGTCTAACTACTTAACTAGTCATACATCAATATTACATTCATGGCACAAGTAAACTAATAACTTATTCATTCATACATCAACTTAAATAATGAAAATGTCACCTCCCAAGGCATTCCAACATATCATTCCATCATATTAACTATTAGGTGTTCAAGGCGAAAGAGTAATCATTAACTTTAACTCATCATAATCAACATTATTTATTCATGTCATGCAAGAAATCTAAATTATAAAACAATCGTACATCACATAATTTAAGGCGTGCAAGTAACCTAATTACTTAATTATTCACACTTCAACATTATCAAGGCCTG
>WSFP011532401.1:0-11985 GCA_009831015.1 Picea engelmannii
GGAAGGTGAAGTAAAGAAGGTCGAAATTCAAGGGAGGATAAAGACTTTTGATGATACTTTCTAAGGTATGCTATTTACATGTCATCTCACCATTTTTTCAATAAATGTTTTTCTAGAATGATACAGATAGAGAAATATGGAGGGACAAAGTGGACAAAGTGGACAAAGTGACTAAGTGGACAAAGTGGTTAAGTGGACAAAGTGACTAAGTGGACAAAGTGGTTAAGTGGACAAAGTGGCTAAGTGGACAAAGTTGGTTAAGTGGACAAAGTGGCTAAGTGAACAAAGTGGTTAAGTGGACAAAGTGGTTAAGTGGATACTTCTAGAGGAAGCTACTTGTAGAGTATAAATAAGAGAGAAAGGGTCTCCCATTAGTATCCATTGAGAATATTGAATATCTAAAAATGACCGAGGTAACCAAAGGATATCAAAGGCTAATTTCAGAGGGAAGGTGAAGTAAAGAAGGTCGAAATTCAAGGGAGGATAAAGACTTTTGATGATACTTTCTAAGGTATGCTATTTACATGTCATCTCACCATTTTTTCAATAAATGTTTTTCTAGAATGATACAGATAGAGAAATATGGAGGATGTTGAGAAAACATAATCAAGTAATTGTGATAAAAATTTCATCTTGTGGGTTGTTTTATTTTGGGAGTTACACTTCATGGAAAATAGGGTTTGTGGCTAGTCCCGAAACTAGTCTAAAACAAGTGTTTTGGGTAAAAACGTCATGACTTCTTCATAATAGATCCAAATTCAGTAAGACAAAATGTATTGGTTAGAGTACAGTATGTATTATTTTTTGTACAATTTTCATATCCATACAACAAACATTTCATGCGGGGAATGCTCTACAAGTTCACTCTCTAGAATAAGCCAAAATTCAACAAGGTATGCCATTTTTGGTATAACTCATTTTTCTGGGAGGTTCCAAGTAGTGAAACCTGGAGGAATTGTAGACAAGAATTTGAAGAACATTGTGTATCATTTTCATACCTTTATTCATTACAGGTACAAAGTTATGATTGTTTCAAGGTAGGGTTGTTGACTAATAAAAAATGAGTCATGTGAGACTAAAGTAAAGTTTGATGAAAATTCTAGTTTCTTGTTGTTAAAGTTAAGGAAGGTTTGCAGGTCTATGATCACATACACCAGGTATGTTACAGAGTTTCATATCAGATTTGGATGATCATATTGATGATACAGGTTGAGGTGATAGGTTGTTGTGACAGGTTGTGCATAGTTGATGCACTTGTATTGGTATAGGCTGTTGGTACAGTTTGACATATTTATTTCTGTCTACAAGATGTGTCTTGTACTTGAGGGTTGGATTCCTCACATCTCGGTTGGTGTTGAGATACATAGGCTAGGTCTTGCATTGAGAGTTGGTGCTCACTTGGAGTTGGTGCTCATAAAACCCCCATGATTTCCGCAATACAAAATAAACTTATACATATATCTGGTGTTCCTTGTGTTATTTATTGTGATTGTGTATAACTCTTTATTGTTAATGTATCTAATTGAGATATATTTACATGCAATAAACTAAGTATGAATGTAATTAATAAGTAATGATGTTGTGAATGGTGATTGCTAACTAAAGTTTTGTGAGAAGTGTAAAAATAACCCTCACACTGATTCACCCCCCCTCTCAGTGTGATCAATGTGTCCAACAATTGGTATAAGAGTGGTCCTTCACTATAATCCTTAACAATCTTGAAGGAGATCCATGGAAACACAAATGGATGATGAAGTTCCGATTTTTGATGAGAAAAATTATTCATCATGGAGAATAGAAATGAAAGGGTATTTGAAAGTAAAGGAGCAGGTATTTAGAAAGAAACTATTGGTGGATCAGTTCCCTTGAAGAATAAGTCAAAGGTTACAGTTCAAAAGGAAGAAAATAAAAATGATGCATTGTATCTCAAGACCATTTTCAATGGACTCTCAAGTTCTGTCAAAGAAAGAACGAGACAATGTACTTCCACCAAGGATCTATGGCTGAAGCTAGAGAAGACATATCAAGAAAAAAAGGAAGACACCGAAGACAATTCCATCAAGAACAATGAAGGTAAAGACTCTCCAAAATCTTCTGATTTCATTAATTCTAAGTGTGATGATGTTGAATGTTTCTCTACAAGTGAAGAAGAAAATCTAGAAGTAGTTTGTGTAGAATCAGATGTCAGTTATCCTATAGATGAAGAGGAAGACTTGTTGAAGCTTAAAGATAAATTTTTATCTGAGTTAGATAATGTTAGCAGTGAAATGGGACATTACTCAATTTCTTTTGAGCATCTTGAAAAATACACCAAAGAAGTCCTAGAAAAGTACCCAAGATATACCATGGCACTAAAGCAAATGCTCAAAGAACAAGAAGAAAGTAAAATGATTCAATTAGAAGAAAAAGAAGAAGAGATCAAAAGACTAAAGAATGAAATAGAAGAAAATAAGAAGGTAGATAATGATATTAGCAAAAGTCTTGAAGTTAATATCAATCTTAAGACTAAAATTGAAGAAGCCAAAAGAATAGAGGTATTATTGGTTGCTTATTACTTGTTGTATTGAATGGTTTTTGAGGCAGATCTGTCATGGTACATGGCTGGTACATATGTGAGCTCCATTGATATATATTATGATGTATTACTAGAGGCATATTTGTTGGATGTCTTGGTGCATGTATTTGGCATGAGGTTGAGCTACATATTGGGACATGTAGTTGATGAGTTGATGAGGTGGTTATGTTGTACATAATTGATGCGTCATAGCTTGATTTATATTGATGCATTATTGGTAAATATTTGGTACATTGTTAAAGGCACTTGCTAAAATTATGATTAGCACACGGTTTATGGTTGATATGGCATACATGTATGGGAACACATCTTGATTGTAGTTAATCTTGTTGAGGTTTGGTGCATGGTTGATGCAGTTACTTTGGTACATGATGTATGGGATGATATAGTTGAGACACTTGTTATGATATTTGGTTGATATATTGATGGTTGAGATACATGGTTGTGGCACTTGGTTCATGGTATAGGCATATCATGAATGATATGACACTTGTTTGAGACACATGGTTGGCATGTTGGTAGAGGCATATGGTTGGTACACAGTTGACACATGTACTTGGAATATGGTTGATATACTCCATTGATGATATCTTATGGTATATTATATGGTATTGATGTACATGGGTGTTGTACATGGTTGACACACAGTATGGCACATGATGTACATGGTTGATGTTTTTTTCATGATTTCATTGTTGACATATATTTTTCTTCATGATGTAGGGTATGGCACAAGTTTGATGCATGGATAGGTCCAAGGATTGTCATAGGAAGAGCACATCATTATTGAGCAATTGATCTATGTTCCAGTTGAGCAGTAGCATTTGCAGCTGAAGCAGATTGCAATGGTATAATGTTGTTCATCTTGCAGAGAATATAGGGGGAGACATACCCAGAGGGGGAGTCATTCTTCTTCCCAGGATTCCAGGAGGAGAGATTTATCATATGCAGGATAGAGAGATAGATGCCTGGAGAGTTAGATGCTTGGAGAGAGAGAACAAAGGCATGTTTCCAAGGGGAACGATGGCCATAGGGGGAGCATGAGAGATATGTCTTCAACATTACATCAGAGTGATATCCCTTGTTAAAAAGGGGAGAAATTATTCAGAGGAAGCTCAAAAGCATCTAGACAAGGGGAGCAACCCCAAGGAGAGTTCAGGAAGGGGGAACAACACCAAGGAGATAACTACCCTTTTCCATTGATTTCAAAGGGGGAGAGATAGTCACATTGATGTGATTGAGATGACTATTGATGAAGAGAAATTCCATGTCTACATGTTTCCATCAATGATTGGTGTTGACATCAATGTTGATATTTCCATCAATGCCAAAGGGGGACATTGTTGCATTATGTTGTCATTGATGTCAAAGAGTTGATGTCTTGACATAGTATCATTGATGTATTTATTGATGGCCTATGTTTTCATCGATGTAATTGAAGTCAAAGATCTAAAGTGGTGTCATAGTGATTTATTGTCATGGATTGATGTATAGACGAGATGATGTAAAGGTTGGTCATTATTGTCTTGTTATGGTTGATAGGAATAACCAATTGGATAAACTCTAAATTGGTCCCCTTATGGTGAAATCCCTCATGGAAAGACACTCTTGGACAAAGTTGTCAAAGTGGTCCCCTTATTATGAAAGCCCTCACGGGAAGATGCTTTGTGAAGTCCAAATGGTTAGGTAGCCCAACAATGTGGTTAGGGAACCCAAGTTTGATTAAGGAATAATGTAATGAATATTAGTGAATTTGCAAGAGAAACTATTCCATATAGATAGTATATGTCATTCTATTTCTGGTGATATGTGGAACGTCACATAACTCCCTACGGTTAGAGAGTTATGGCCATGTGAAGTTGGAGAATCCTCATAAGTTATCTAGAAGCCTCTAGAAGGTCAAAGAAGTCAAATTATTCTAGAAGATCCTAGAAGAAGTTGACCAGTCAAAGTGGTTAGTCATGGGTTAAGTGGTTGCAACAAGAAAACAATTAAAAATAAATTAGTTGCAACTAGAATTGGAGAGTTTACTATTTGTGGACAAAGTGGCTAAGTGGACAAAGTGGTTAAGTGGAAAAAGTGACTAAGTGGACAAAGTGGTTAAATGGACAAAGTGGCTAAGTGGACAAAGTTGGTTAAGTGGACAAAGTGGCTAAGTGAACAAAGTAGTTAAGTGGACAAAGTGGCTAAGTGGATACTTCTAGAGGAAGCTACTTGGAGAGTATAAATAAGAGAGCAAGGGTATCCCATTAGTATCAATTGAGCATATTGAATATCTACAAGTGAATAAGGTAACAAAATGATATATAAGGACAATTTCAAAGGGAAAGTGAAGTAAATAAGGCCAAAATTCAAGGGAGGATAAAGTCTTTTGATGATGCTTTCTAAGGTATGTTATTTACAGGCCATCTGACCATTTTCACAATAACTTCTTTTCTAGAATGACTCAGACAACGAAATATGGAGGATGTTGAGGAAAAATATCCAAGTAAATGTGATGAATATTTCATCTTGTGGGTCGTTTTATTTTGGGAGTTACACTCCGTGGAAAACAAGGTTTGTGGCTAGTCCTAAAACTAGTCTAAAATAGGTGTTTCGGGTAAAAATGTCATAACTTTTTCATAACAGATCCAAATTCAGTAAGAAAAAATATATTGGTTAGAGTACAGTCTGTAGTATGTTGTATACCATTTTCAGATCCATACAGAAAATATTCCATGCGGGGAATTCTCTACAAGTTCGCTCTCTAGAATAAGCCAAAATTCAACAAGGTATGCCATTTTTGGTATAACTCATTTAATGGGAGGTTCCAAGCAGTGAAACTTGGAGGAATTGCATAAAAGACACTGAAGAAAAATGTGTACCATTTTTAGACCTTTATTCATTACAAGTACATAGTTATGATTGTATCAAGTTAGGGTTGCTGACTAATCCAAAATTAGGCATGTGAGACTAAAGCAAAGTTTGATGAAAATACTAGTTTCTTGTTGTTGAAGTTAAGGAAGGTTTTCATGTCTATGATCACATACACCAGGCATGCTATAGATTTACAGATCAGATTTGGATGATGATATTGATGAGACAGGTTGAGGTGACAGGTTGTTGTGACATGTTGTGCATAGTTGATGCACTTGTATTGGTATAGAATGTTGGTACAGTTTGACATATTTCTTTATATCTACAAGCTAGGTCTTGTACTTGAGGGTTGGATTCCTCACATCTTGGTTGGTCCTTGTTGAGGAAAAGATATGAAATAATCTTAGTCAAACATTTTCAGATCTTTCTTGGCTAAAGAAATATAGATGGTAATATCACCCTATGTTTATAGCCAACAAAATTAATATCCCAACTCACAAGTATTGATTACAAGTGCTTAGGTTGGTTTTTCATAAATAAAATCTTGCTGAAAAAATCATTTTTTATATAATTTTCTGAATATGTCAGATGATGAAATAAATATAGAGACATAAGTAAAAAAATACCAAGTCAATAATCAACACATGTGAGACATAAAGGAATCCTTTATTTCATTCTAATTCATCAAAGAATCATTCTCTTTACAAAATTTTCCTGAGAAAGTTTTGGACCAAAATCAAACTTAGACATCCCCGATGAAACACACAAAAGGAATTCTGACAGAAAATAAAAAACTGAACTTAAAAAGTTGGATCAACTTGCCACAGATTGCTGCCCACTAGACTCTGCACAATAGCCTTTTTTAGTCATGAAAACTAATTCACAAACAGACAAGTCTACACAGACTATCAAAGATAGATCAACACCTTTGAAAAAAAAGTTTCTGAATGATGTAATTCATCCTCAAATCTAATTGCTATCTACAATAAGACCCTTCTATCATAAAAAATAATTAGGCTTCTAATGAATTAAGGAATGAATGAAAACTAAATTATCTCAGCAAAAACTCAAGAGCAAACCTTAGTATGCTTCTCCTTCTATATCATCCTTTTGTTCCTCCCTTTCCTTTTGCCTTTAAGAAAATTAGAATTGGTTGAAGTAGTTGAACTACTTCAATAGTTAAGTTAACTAATAACTCAACCAAATTTTTAATTAGGGGGAAAAGTAATAAATCATAATAAGGGTTTTTAAATAAATAATAACTAGTAGGTGGGACCCCTTGTGACTCCCCTTTAGCTTTTAAAAATCATAACACAACTAGTTAATTAAACAAAAACATCCCTCCTTGTGACTCCCATCATTACATTCATGTTTGACAATTTATATATTTGAAATTATTTTCAAAATATATTACTCATATATCCAAAAATAACATGTTGTCCAAAAAAACTGAAGTCAAATGTTCTCAACAATAAATAAATAAATAAAAATTTAAAATCCATATTTCCCACTCTGAGATGCAATCCTTCCCTTGTTATTGCTATCACCTTTTTATCTCTCTGAATTTTCCTTTGGCTGTGCTGAGTCTTTAGGCCTAATATCGTTGATCACATGAGAGCAATCATCCCTCAAATTCATCCGGGAAGACATGGATTTATCAGATCCATTAGAGGGTGAGGAAGGGGCAACAATGGCTTTTCCTTTGTCAGGGGCATGGTGGGCCTCGGTTTTTAGCCTTTTGTTAGCATGGGAGGACTAAATTGGTGAGTGGACAGGGGCAGCTTAGACAATTTGATTGATAGGCGGGGGAGAAGGTAAAGACAAATTGGGCTAGCCACGATGTTGGGAAACTACTGGGTGGACAATCTCTTGCCATCCATCATTTTTGGGAACCTCGGGTTGCAATGAGACATGAGGGGAAACGAGAATACCGGGGGCTTGTGGAGCTTGGAAGGGAGGCCTTTTAGGCCCAGGTTGGACCACTCCTTGCCCAATCCATTTGAAAAACCCATCTTGAAATAGCTGGCCTAACTCTTGCGAGTCAACATCAAAGTGAATGGAGAATCTTAGCCTTCTAGGGCCCCTGTTCCAATTACCTCTTCCTCGGTTACCTATGCCATGGCTACCTCGGCTGAAAAAGCTCATTCTTGTGTGCATGATTGATTATCAAATAGTTTCTTTAAAAACCATACATGACAACTCTTTTAAAATATGAAATAAATTTTGGCTCAACAACATATCAAATTCATGCAATCTAATCCATACAATTTTTTTAATTGTTTTCAATGAGCAGGGGGTGAACAAAGGTTCTGGGATATGTGAGGGGTTTGTATTGAGAAAAAAATGTTAAAATGAAGGGGAAAATAACATGGTTACTACTCACAGACAACAAAAATCAACTGAAATGTAAACCAAAGAACACATCACTATAGTCCATCCATGTGATCTTAAATTGTCACAATACATAACTCCTCTTAACTATAATTAATTTTTAGGAACATGGAGTGAGTAATGAATATGGGAAGGCGAGGAGATTGCAATTAGTGAAAAGTGAAATAATGATAGGGGAAAAGAGTGGATACTGTTCATAAGATTAATTAAGTAATCAATAAAACCATTCTGTATTCAATGCAATGAACCAACACTAACCAATTACTGTGATCAATTAACAATTATTGTGTGTATAATTTAACCATTTCTGCGTGTTAAACTTGCTCACTGTTCAGTTTTAAATCCTTAACACTTCCAATTACATAGTGCCATCATACTCAAAATAATATGCTTTCCAAACAACCTATATAAAGAACCGTGTTTCCTTTCATTTCTTCCATTTAATATTAAAACAAAATTCCAATGAACACACAGTCATTTGCATTGACTCTGTTCAACATCCAAACCATCAACCACTGTCTACAAACAAATTCTTCAAATCAACCACAAAGACAAGTTCCTTTAAAATCGTGCCTGATTCCATTCCTCAATTCAATTTAACAATTAAATTGCAATAAAACCATACTGTTATAGAACCCGTGCCCATATCTGATAGTGAAATCAATGATACGGTGCACGATAACCATAAAACAAACACAGTGGGCAACCAAAACCCAATCATCAATATTTCAAGTTGCAATAATCCTGATTGGCCATCGAAACACACATTAAAAACAAACAACCCAATGCATAACGCAAGATGCATACTCCCAATCAAACCATAAAACAATGTTGAGTCAATAATCCAAATGTTACAACACAAGAGGCAATGACTGTGTGCCCACTTCATTTCTCGAATCAATCAATTAGCCATGCTGAGCTATTGATTCGCTGTTAAAAAAAATAATGCAGTGACTAGATACCAAATAATCAAAACCACTGCCAATGCTAATAACAAAGATGAGCCAACAATCAACCACTATCGACGATACTCCACCAACTCATAAAAATCAACAATATACCTGATAGGATATAACTGACTCCATTTATTAAAAAAGGGCTTTTAATAATCAAGGGTCATCTCTCTAGACCAACACAGGGAGACTGGAGTCGAGCACCAACAACAGGTGAGAAACCTTCGAGACAATACGGTGGACACACATGCCATATCACCAATAGCTTCACAGACAGGGTGACAGTTTACGAGATAGGATAGACTATGAATAGAGGCTCCTTACAATAACACTAAGAACACACAGGGAATAACCCTCGTGGTTTTCCCAATCAACCCGCGTAATGCTGATATAAAAATAGAGCCACGGAATAACAACCAACCCTAAAGAAAACATCTTGGCATTAGAGCCACTCAAACCAATTGTGAAGAACCCAAGTATAAACGAGCCCATACCCAGGTGAAAGGATATGCAGTGACACCAGGTGGTTTGAAATCAAACACAACAACCCCATAAAAACCATATGACCAGGCATGGTGACAAGAACTGTGTGGAGAAATCCGGTAAAATCTGGACCGAATGAACCTTCCAAAAAAAACTCATAAGGACAACAGAGAGCCTTCATGGCTTCTACCACTCAGAATAATCAATGAAACTGTGACTTCAACCATCATTTTCCATTTGCAACGAAAATCACACAAACAACCATTCCAGAGAAATATCACAAGTTTACATAGTTGTCAGTCTCAAGAAAAGCACAGAACCACACATCACCGAGCCAATATCTAATTCATAACCAGAGCGGGTTCATGGATGACGAAAAAGACATACATTTAACCAAAAATCCTTAAAAACACGAGCTTGGTTGAGCAGTTCTCCCTTTGCATGAAAATCAGAGCTTAACCACATCACAACACAATTGAACAATAGCCATGCTAGGGTGATGACCAGTGGGATAGGTATGGAGTGACGTGCAATAAATGCACGTCGCTTCCATCCTTTACTCATTCAATCACTTAGTACACACCAGCCAACCATTCCATTAATTCATTCAATTAATCCATGCATCGAAACCAACATCCATTACTTTCCAAATGCACCACCCTATGTCACATTAACCATTTCCAACCATATCATAATGCATATCACATGTGTTTTCATATAACTCAATAAATCATATAGCCACTAACTTTGTTAGCTAGGACTAACAACAATCCTTTAATTTCAATGCATATAGTGTAGAATAGTAGCATAGTAGCATAATTTAGTTTCTTCCTTAGATTTTTTCATATTTCTTTTTCTTTTGTCATGACTAACATGTGTTTTGTGTAGGTGCAACATGTAACAGATCATGGCGCTAATAGCAATGTGGAAATAACAGTTCACATAAGCTCTCATGAGAATTTAGAGTAACATAGCATGAATTATCCATCATCCATTTGTTGCAAATAGAACCAACATTTGATCATCAAACAAGAACCAGATATGATCCTCCAATATACAAGTGGGTCCCACCTACTAGTATTATATATATTGTTATCTTATAATAATAGGCTTTAGCAATACTTTGCGGGCGAAATCCTTGTTGTGATTTTTATCGTCAACAGTGCTGAGATATGCAGGTTGGGTCTTGCATTAAGAGTTGTTTCTCTCTTGGAGTTGGTGCTCCGTTTCATTTGGTTCTGATAAAAACCCAAGGATTGTAGTCCGTAATACAAAAAAAACTTATACATATATCTGGTGTTCCTTGTGTTCTTTATTGTGATGGTGTATAGCTCTTTATTGTTAATGTATCTAATTGAGATATATTAACATGCAAGAAACTAAGTATGAATGGAATTAATAAGTAATTATGTTGTGAATGGTAATTGCTAACTAAAGTTTTGTGAGAAGTGTAAAAATATCCCTCACACTAATTCACCCCCCTCTTAGTTTGATCGGTGTGTCCAAAAACATTTACTTCCGAAAACTATGAAGTGCTTCACATTTGCTAGTCTTCTTTTCCATAGCTCGTAGGGAGTTTTTTCACTGTTGTTTATGAGCATTACTTTGTTTTGAATGTGAAATCATGTATGTACTGCATGTGTTCAAAAAACATATTTCAACTTAGAATCCATTAACATTGTTCGAGCCATTTCCTGTACCTTCTTGTTCTTTCTTTCAACAACTCCATTATGTTGAGGTGTCCTAGCGATGGAGAATCTCCTTTTTATTCCATGCTTTCTTTTAAACCCTTTGTTATAGTTGGTCGAACTAGATCAATATGCACAATTTCCAGTGGTCTTGTTGTGGAGTATTCCTTTGATTTGAACTTGGTCTTCGTTTTCTTTCCTTGTTGACAATGCTTGCATAATGTGTTTGTTGGCTTTGTGATCTAGGAAATTTCTTTGACTACTTCCTTTTTTCCGACTTTGGCGACGTTTTTGAATTTTATGCGAGCCATTCTTCTGTGCCATAGAAAAAATTCACCTTCCTTTCCTAGACAACACTTTTCCTTTCCAATTTCATGTAGTAGATATATGTTGCTTGAAGTTCTTACAACTGTTGCAATCAATTTTCTTGAAACTGTTTTTTTTTATTTTTTTATTTTTTATTTTTTATCTCGCACTTTTGTGAATCGAACATAAGTTTGTGACCTTGGTCACACATTTGACTTACACTTAGAATATTATGTTTCATATATTCCACAAGTAGAACATTTTCTTCCTTGGAATTGTTGTTTCCAATTCTGACTGTGCCCTTTTTAATGATTCTACGAGAGCGATTGTTTCCAAAGGAGACTAATCCATCTCTTTCTTTTCTCAATGTTAGAAACCTGTCTTCATCACCTGTCATGTGCTTTGAGTAGCCACTATCAACATACCAACCTTGTTTTTTATGTTTAACTTGTAGATCAAGTTTGCATTCTTCATTGTTAAACTGATTCTTCTTTCTTATCCATATTCTCTACTGAGGTTCCTGTCTGTGACTATTGTAATTCTATTGTGATTCTCTAGGATGGACTATCATTCTACAATCTTTGGCCATGTGTCCAAAGTTGTTGTACTTGTATCATTCCACTTTAGTGCTCAAATATTCAAACCTGTTGTAGCTTCTTCTCTGTGTTTCACTAGGCCTTCTTGGATAATCATTTTGTGCATGACTTTCAAAGTTGTTTTTGTTCCTTTTATT
>WSFP011532404.1:0-11985 GCA_009831015.1 Picea engelmannii
TCTCCAAGTATCTTCCTTAAAAACATCTTCTAGGTCACTTGGCCCACTTTCCTTATTTTAAGGTTAACCCACTTCTAATTTATCCATTAAATTTATTATTGAAATAATATATTTTGTATTCACTTTGAACTATAATACACTCATCACTTTACTCTATTATTTACCTTTTAAAATCCATTAAACCACTTTGACTACTTTGCCTTTTGGGGCTTCTAGATGACATATGAGGGTCCTCCAACTTCATAAGGCCATGACTCTCAAATCATGAGGAGTTATGTGACATTCCACATACCACCAGAAATGGAATGACATGTACTATCCATATAGAATAGTATTACATTCAAATATAGAAAAAATCATACCATTATCCATCAAACAAACTTGGGTCCATTACCCAAACCTGGGTTCTCCAACTTCACATGGTCATCACTCTCTAACTGTGAGGAGTTATGTGACATTCTACTTACCACCAGAAATGGCATGACAAACAATATCCATCTAGGATATTTTCCCTAACAAATTCATTGTCCTTCATCTCATTATTCCACAATTAAGCATGGGTTCTCTTACTTCGCAAAGTGTCTTCTCGTGAGGGCTTTCACCATAAGGGGACCACTTTGGAGTTCATCCATATTTATTTATTATCAACCATGACAAAATAATAATGAGTCATATTTACATAAAAAAATATTGGGTCCATTACCCAAACCTTTGTGCTATGGGGCTTTCTTCAAGGGTTGACATCAATGACAACCAACCTTAATCAACACCTTTTTATTTGAAATCCAATATCCTACAGTAGATCAAGAATTACAGGTCGTAAGACAGAAAGTGTTCGAGGAGGCACCTAGCCTCCCTTTGGAACAAAAAGAGGACGAATGGACTACGCCTCTCCAGAAACTGCAAGGCTGTTACAACATAAATACCAATGAAGACGATGATCCTAGGAAGGTGAACATCGTAGAAACAGAAGGCCAGAGAGATGTGGAAGGACCAGGAGTTGAGCTACCATTTATTGGACAGCCAATCAAGATCAAGAAAGTCAATATTGGAACAGAGCAAACACCAAAGCTTGCAAATGTTGGAGATTATTAAGATGATGCCACTATTGACAAGATCATAGAATTGCTACATGAGTATCAGGACTTGTTTCCAATCAAGTTCACTAATATGAAGGGAATTAAAGGGCCTATGGGAGAGATGAGGATCCCTTTGAAACCAGATGCAAAACCAGTCAAACAGAGACCCTACAGATTGAACCCTAAATATAAGGACTGAGTGAAGATTGAGCACGAGAGAATGTTGGAAGGAGGGCGACCATTGATCCTCTCTGAAGCTCATGAAGGCATCATAGGAGGACACTACGCAAGGAAGGCAACTGTGCAGAAGGTTCTTCAAGCTGGCCTTTGGTGGCCTACCTTACACAGAGATGCTAAGGACTATTACAGAGTCTGCAATGTATTCCAAAGAGTCAGGAAACCATCCAGAAGAGATGAAATTCCATTAGCACCACAGTTGACCCTACAAGCATTTGAGAAATGGGCCATTGACTTCGTGGGACCTATTAAACCACCAGGGAAGCGCACATGATCAAGGTACATAATCACTATGACAAAGTACTTGAATAGATGGGCCGAAGCAAGAGAAGTTAAGGACTGTAGTGCCACTACAGCTGCGCGCTTCATATTTGATGACATCATAACCAGGTTTGGATGCCCAAAGATCCTTATGAGCAATCAAGACACACATTTCATCAATAAAACAATTAAATCCTTGACCGAGGAATTTACATTTCATCATCAAAAGAGCACACCTTACCATCCACAAGCGAATGGGAGAGTTGAAGCATTCAACAAAATATTGGAGACGACGCTAACGAAGATTTGTAGTGTGAACATAGATGAATGGGATTTAAGGGTACCAACAATATTATGGGCCTATAGAACCACTTGAAAGAAACTGACCGTGCATACCCCCTTCAAGTTGGTGTATGATATAGAAGTCGTTGTCCCAATGGAATATTTGGTACCTAGGTTACAAATTGTTGCCTTTACAAATATGGATGACATTGGCATTGTTCGAGAGAGGCTTGCACAGTTGGTCGAACTGGAATAAGACCGATTCATTGTAGGATTTCACCAGCAGGTTTAGAAGGAAAGAGAGAAGTCCTACCATGACAGACATATCAAGAAGAATGTATTTAAGCAAGGTGATCTGGTACTGGTATATGACAACAAGTTCATGAAGTATCCTGTGAAGTTCAGAATGCATTGGCTTGGGCCATATGAGGTTGCCTATGTTACAGAAGGAGGAACTGTGCAGTTGAAGACTTCGAATGGAGAATGGAAGGACGGTTTGGTGAATGAGATCCGGTTGAAATTATATTATGACAACCAACTGCCTTGAAGCTCTTAGTAAAAGCATGAGGAAAAGGGTCTAGGTACCAGGTGCAGTTGAAACTAGGCACTAGACACAGAAAATAAAGTTTGCACAAGGAAGGAAGGGAGTGTTGTAACAGATATTAAAAATTTGCTCTACTTATTGTTTTCATCCAAATGTGTTGGAGAATGATCATAGATCTTCTTCCGCTCGGAGTCTGGGCGACCATTTTCATCTATTTTAATTATTCATGTTTCTTCTACTGTATGCTCGTTTCGAGTATTTGACAAGTATTTGAGGCTTTGCAGTAATGGGGATCAGGTGTTTAATGTCCAACATAGCTTCATGGCTCCCCTGTCTAGCTGTCATCGTTACACATTGTTGTGGTGGAGTAATTTCTGGAGACAACGCTATCTACAACACCCTAGATTACTATATACACAGAAGAAAATACCTTATTTTCTCCTTCTGATTTGCGATATATAAAGAACTCATCTTAGAACTCATCTTTCGAGTTGATTTGTAATTGATTTGTCTTGAATTCAATAATAGAAAAGATGGGGAAGCCTCAGGAACTGTTTCTGAAGGAGATAACGAAAACGATTCGCAGGTTTGCCAATGCCCATAAAGCAGTTGGGACTGTACTTTCTCCGAAGAAGAGCAGGTGTTTGGCATTTGAAGATGAGATCATGCAATCAAGAACTGATCTTCTAAAAGATGTTCCCAAAGGGTATTGTGTAGTTTATGTTGGCAGTGAACGAAGTAGATTTATCATTCCCACCACTTATTTAAATCATTCAGTGTTCAGGGAATTACTGGAGAAAGCGGAGGAAGAATATTGCTTTGAATACCAAATGAGACTTACCATTCCATGTGAAGAAATTGTTTTCAGGCATCTTACGACCATGTTGAGGAGGAAAAAGAAGGCAGCCCTGAAAAATAAGGATGTGGATGAGCTCATTGATTTTCATTGCCGCAAAGAGTCGGATTGCAAACAGAGAAATTTATAGTCTGATTAAATGCAGTCACCCATATGGAAAATTGTTGAATCTGCAGTTTGGCTTTGATTATCATAAGAACGTTTTTATAGCTTCTTCGAGATTTCATAGAATTGAATTGAAAAAGGTAAAAAACTCAATCATGCGTTCATTCCTTTATGATGAAATTTGGCTGGAACGACGACGCCCTGCGTGGATAACAGCGCGAAGATGTCTCGACTACATAAGAAATGGGGTTGTATACAATTTGTTGACTTCCTGATGAGACAACAATGGCCACAATATCGGCATTGCCATTGTTCTTTTCCCTATGGTTATCTTCGCCAATCTCCGCCCGCTGGCCTTCGTTCCTAGTCACCCATGATGTCCAGTTCAGATGAAAAAAGTGCAGTAAATTTAGTCAATTCATAGGCAAAGCCACCTATGTAGCATTAGCACCCATGCTTGTGAGAGCCATAGTTGATTTAATACTTCGGAATATTAAAAACTTAATCAATTCTTCGACTTTGTGACGTCGTGATACGTGTAAGCATGCTCAGCTGCGGGTTTAATATGTATTGGTGTTGGATAGAGAATACAGATGGTCTGCAATTATCTAAAGAACTGGCAAGGGGAAAAGGATGAGCTGGATACAACTACAAGTGATTTGAGAGGCTTGTTGTCTGGTGTACTGGGAACAACATCCCAGCATCTATGTTTTTCAGTGGCGAATTAGATGCTTACGGTTGTGTAATTATGCCATCCATTTTAGCTCCAAACACCACGTTGGCTGTTGTTGTTGACCGCCATATTGCAAAGGATTCATGGAAACAGCTGGTGAAAAAATTTAAGGCACTTCAAAACAATGCATTAGACCTACGAATCTTTTCACTGGACCGTTGCCAAAGTTCACCAATCTAATTATAGCGGCTATGTTTAGAAAACAAAAATGTATTTGCTGCAGCGGTGATTGTAAAGCCTGTCACACCGACAAAAATAGGATCTTTCCCTGTGGGCGTTACGGATACAATATTCATGGATTCAGCGAAAAATTCGACTGTACAAGCGAGATGCCCGGGTGAATGCAGGTATATCTCTGAAAGTCATAACCGACCAAAGCAGAATCAGCCCAGCTGAGGAGGAAGGTGTCCAAGTGCCCGAAGAAGCCAAGTCTATTAAAGAAATGCTGAAGCTCCTGGACGTTGCCATTCAAGCTTATGAAATTCTTGTCGCCGAGAACCTGGCCGCATGGAAACAATACATTCGTTCTAAAGTGCACAGCCAATTGTGGATGGATCACTGGACACAGTTATGTTACATATGGTCCTCTTCTAAATGGAGCAACCGTTGTGATCTTTGAAGGAGCACCAAATTACCCAGACACTGGGTGATGTTGGGAAATTGTTGACAAATACAAAGTTACTATATTTTACACAGTGCCAGAATTATTGCAGTCCCTTATGCGTTCTGGATAAGAGTTTGTTCGACGTCGTTCACGAAAATCCTTGCGAGTTCTGGGAAGCAAGGAGTTATTGGGACCTAGTCTCTTCATCAAGAATAGGTTGCGAATGACTGTCCATCCACGATCGGAATAGCCACACTAGAATGAAAGATGAGGGACAATGAACATTAATTTGGAAAAATATGTTCTATGTTAAAGCAACGTATTCTATTGCACGTTTGTTTTCATTACGGTAATCAAGGTGGAAAATGTGTTAATCCTGCTAGTGTTTCCAGAAGATGTGGCATTGGAATTCTCTTGTAAGTCGATCTCTCTCTATATATATTGCACCATATAATGGTAGAGAGACTGTAAAGTGTGTGCGAGAATGGTGGGAGCTATTGAATGGAATATTTGGTTCAGTTAGCTTTGGAACTGTTACAATCTAGGCCTCATGATGAAATAAGGGGAAGAGACAGGAATGGCAGCTGCCCCCAACCGAAGAAGACCTCATCATCAAGGAACACTGCCAAGACATTGATGATACATACACCGGTGATTGCTTAGCACTCATCAGAGTTTCTGGTTCAGTGTCACATTTTAGTAAAGCAGTACAAGTTGATCCGGTGGCAACCTCTTTCATTTCTACTGATTGCTTCTTGTTGCAGTCCGGGCCATCATTTTTTATTTGGCACCGTAACTCCGTGTTCATTGGAGCAACAACAACTAGCAACCAGATTCGCAGACTTCCTGAGACCCGGTGTTAATTTGTTGCAGTCTGGGCCATCATTTTTTATTTGGCACAGGAACTCCATGTTCATTGGAGCAGCAACAACTAGCAACCAGATTCGCAGACTTCCTGAGACCTGGTGTTAATTTGTTGCAGTCTGGGCCATCATTTTTTATTTGGCATGGGAACTCCATGTTCATTGGAGCAACAACAACTAGCAACCAGATTCGCAGACTTCCTGAGACCTGGTGTTAATCTAAAGCACCCAAAAGAAGGGACAAAAAAAACAGCTTTCTGGTATGCATTGGGGGTAAAGCTGCATCAAGTGCAAGCAAAGGCATCGGTATGAAAGAGATAGAGATAAGTGCAGATGAAGAGGAAATTGATTTACATCCATTAGAGTTTTTTTATTAATTCATTTCCTCTATACCTGAACGAGTTTTTGCCAGCACACACCAATGTTTGTAACTGCAGAACATCTGGCAGTTGCCGAGTCCAGAAGACAAAACGTTTCAGATTCCTGGAACACAAAGAGTTTTTATTTTTCCTTTTAAAAAGACTAATGTGTTTAACAGAGAGGGGAGGCGCCTGAGTGCAGCATTGGGGGAAACCTCTTTCAAAGAGGGTTTCATTGTAATAACTGAGTTTTTTGTAAACCAGATTGGAGTAATAAAGACGATTTTTGCTTAAGACTATGAGATTCATCACAATTGATTTCTTTTAGCATGTTCTTCTTCTTTTCAGCTATGTTAAAACTGTTTGGATTTCATTTATATGTTCCTTACTCGCAGTTGAAATTGTCTTTACCATATCTTTATGTCTTCCTTAATCCATCACGATTGCATTACATTTTATTTTCTCCTAACCGAGGTGCTTCGTTATACTTTAGTACGACGACTACTATAACGAAAGGATTTGGGTTTTTTGTAATTGTTTATTGCCTTTCCTCTGCACCATCTATCAGCTGTGTAAGACCAATCTACATTTTCATAACTCTGCATATATCCTTTGCTATGTTGGCCTTTCCTTTTTCTTTCCGCTATTGCATCATGATTAATCAAAACGCTGAAAGATAGACTTACTTTGCCTCACTTTCCGCGAGTTAAATGATCTCTGCTATTGTCTCCTTTCTTTGGTTTTCATTTGACTCCATGCACAATGGACCTTTTCCCTGGTTTAACCCCCAAACCCCACAAATCCAAGACCATCTTTCACCCATAAATCTGCCCACCGTTTTCATGCTTACTTCAATTTATTTTGTGACATTTTTCAAGAGATCCCTCTCGAGTTGGAAGAGGGCAGCTTCTAATCCAAAGTGGTTCAAGGTTGCCTCGGGATTGATTTGCTGCAACCCATTTCATTTCTGAGTGTCAACAGGGAAGATTAGAGCTGGAAGCACAGGTTGCCCTGCGTAGCCTGAAGTTAAAGTAAAATAGGAAGTTGAGATCTAAAGTGCCTCGGGACGAGTCACAGGTGAGTGTTGGGGGATTTTTGGCCCTTGGTTATGGAAGCAAGAGAAGATCAAGGAAGAAAAGGAAAAATGTTAATTGCGTGGAAGACACAGTGATTGTTACTGGGTCGAAGTGAGCAAAAGAGCAGAAAATATGGAGCGAAGTAAGAGAAAGAAAAATGTCGGATGTGGAGATCGATGATGAAAAATCAACAAGGAATATGGATCATGGACAAATCATAAAGAGGAAAAATATACCGTTGGATTCTTGGGATCACTGTGCGAGAAGGAAGGAAAGATAGGTTGGCGAAGCCCTGAAAACGCGAGTCAAGTTGACATAGAGTTTTAGACACCTAGGGTTTTTGTATCTAGGGTTTTGAAACTTAGGTCTCGACCTAAGGCTATCAGTGAGCTATTGTAATGTATAAATAGAGGTATAAAGGACCTGGGATGGGTTGGTACTAAGTTGGTTGAGGATTCATTACTATTGTGTGATCGAGTGAGTACTATTGTGTGAGAGAGAAGTGTTGAGTGCAGAGCCTTATGGTATTGTAAGATCTTCAGCTAGGTGTGAAGATCAGTCCTACAGCTGGGTGTGCAGGAAGGGGAGAGACAGAGAGGAGAAGAAAGAAGATCTGCTAGCTGAGAGCATAGACAAGAACTGTATGCTTCATCTTAATATATTATAAAGCACAGTTTTGTGGACGTATCCCTAGAGAGAGGGTGAACCACGTATATCTTGTGTTGTGTGTGTGATTGATGCTTTGTTCTTTGTCATTTGATATACTACTATTTGCATAACTGTGTTAGATCTGATAGATATTCGTGCGGAGTAGATCTGGATTGGTAAGTGATATAGAAATTTTGTATTGCTCTTGTATTAGATCCACTTGGTATTCCCTTTGGTTGTAGACATCTATGTCCTGCAACCCCCCCATAGCTACTTCGAGTGAGACTGCATCTGCCTCGCAGGTGTTGCCGAAAGGGCCAGTAATTAGGGCTTTTTGGTTCACTCTTGGAGCTGAACCCTAGACCTGCCCCTGTGCCAACAACCGCCCAACAATGGACACACAAAATTGAGGCAACTTTAAAAACAAGGAGAAAAGGCGACATGTTTCCTAAGGATTTTTTTTTTCTCAGGGTGATTTCCTGAACCCTCGTGCAAGGGGGATATCTCCCAATGCAATGTAGAAAACACTAGATCTAGTCGTGCAAAGAATATCAAACATATCTGACATTCTCCCACTTGTTGTTTTCTTTGCATACAGGTGGTTACAGGGTTACATAATCAACAATCTAGGGCAACAATGCCCATAGATCCTCTACACCAAGAGAAATTCTTATTGCTCACAGATTTTGTTAATGAATATGCAACATTCTTCAAAGTGTCTACCTTCATCAACAACACTTTCTTTTCTTCAACAATGTCTCTCACAAAGTGATATTGAACATCAATATGATTTTTATTTGAATGATAAGTCGGGTTCTTCGCTAGAAAAATTGCACTCTCACTGTCACAATCTATCCTTACATCTTGTTGTACCAACGTAATACCTAAACACAATATTTGTAACCATAGTGCTTCCTTTATTGCATGAATGGTTTCCATGTATTCAACTTCTATAGTTGAAAGTGCCACTACAGACTGTATTTTTCTCATCCAACTGATTTCTCCTCCAAACAAGTTAAACACATACCCTCTTGTAGATCTCCTATGATATAGATCTCTAGCCCAGTCTACATCCTAAATCCATGTATTTCCAACACTCTATCCAATCCTATTCTTCCTTGGTAGCACAATCCATAGCTAGTAGTGCCACGCAAATACCTGAAAACCCTTTTTATTGTTGTCCAATTCTCCTTCCCTAGTTTTGACATATACCTGCTCGAAACTTCCACTGCATGTGAAATGTCCAATCTAGTACATACCATTGCATACATCAAACTACTAACTGCACTCACATATGGAACATGAGACATATCCTCCTCCTCTTCCTGTGTCTTGGGACACTGATCCACAAATAACTTTAAACCAACATGAATAGGGACATTGACCGGTTTACATTCTTGCATATTAAACCTCTGGAATATTGTCTCAAAATATTTTCTCTAATTTAACCAGAGTTTCCTCTTTTCCTGATCTCTTTTAATTTCCATGCCCAAAATGAAATTTGCATCACTGAGATCCTTCATGTCAAATTTAGAGGAAAACTGATTTTTCACATCCTAGATATTCTCCTTGTTGTTTCCTATCGACAACATGTTATCCACATACAAGAGAAAATAAATATAATGATCACCATTTAATTTAAAATACACATAGTGATCCTCTTTGCTTCTTGTGAAGCCAAGTCCCAACATATAAGTATCAAATTTTTGATACCACATCCTTGGTGATTGTTTTAAACCATACAAGGAATTTTTCACCTTGCATACCAGCTCCTACTTTCCCATCTCAACAAAGCCTTGTGGTTGCTTCAATTTGATTTCTTATTCCATATCCCCATGTAGGAATGATGTCTTTACATCCATCTATTCTACTTCAAAATAAAATGCAACAACAACAAATAACATAAATCTAATAGAATTTAACTTGGCAACAGGAGAAAAAATCTCACCAAAATCAATTCCCTGAACCTTGGAATAACCCTTTGATACTAATCAGTCTTTGTATTTCTCCACTTTTCCTTCTGCATTCAACTTATTTTTAAATACCCATTTTTTTCCAATGGGATTTCTTCTAGTCGACAACTCCACTAGATCTCAAGCCTCATTCTTATCCAAGATTGAAATTTCTTCATCCATGGCCTTTTCTCAGAGTTTTCCATCCTATGAATCCACTACCTCCCTGACAGTTCTAGGATCATCATCAATAATAGACAAAGAAAAATTTGAATGAAAATGATATGGAGTATACCTTTTTGTTTGCCTTCAATCCCGAACTGATTTCTATCAATATTGGAGTATGGAGATCTTCTTCTTCTGTTTCATGTTCTTCTGTAGAGTCTGATTCATCATCCTTTAAATCAAACTCTATTTTCTCTGGTTCTTCCTTACTTCGTAGGACATCCTATTTTACAACATATTTTATTTCTATAAATACCACATCTCGGATATACACAACCTTCTTAGTTTGTGGGTTCCAAATATTATAACCTTTAAGAACATATTTATATCCAATAAAGATACACTTTCCAGCCTTCTTATCTAGCTTACTCTTGTTTTCCTTTGGAACATGAACATAGGCCTCACAACCAAATACCTTGAGATGTGTGAGAGAAGGTTTCTTACCAGTCCATACCTCTTGTGGAGTCTAGTCATTGAGTGTTGACGAAGGTGATCTGTTGACCAGGTAAAATAGAATGCCCACTGCCTTTGCCCAAAATTCTTTCCCTAACCCGAAACAACATCTTGTTCATCCTTTCTGTAAATCCATTCTAATGAGGTGTATATGAATTAGTCTTCTTCCTTGCTATACCGCACTTCTTACAAAATTCTTCAAATTCATTCCCGCATAAATCTCCACCATTATCTGTCCTGAACACCTTAATTATTTTTTATGTTTGATTCTCAACAAGAGCCTTAAACCTATTAAAGACTTATGATTTCTTCCTGAGAAAATATATCCAAGTATTCCTAGAGAAGTCATCCATAAATGAGACATAGTACACAATTTTCCCCAATGATGGAACCGACACAAGTCCAAACACATCACTGTGAACTAGCTATAAAATTCCTTCTGCCCTCATTGCACAAGAGGATAATCTTACCTAATTATTCTTCCCATATACACAATTTTCACATAAATCAAAATCCATAGAGTAGTTAGACATACCTTAAACCATACCTTTACTGCGTGGTAGTCGAAAACCCTTCTCTCCAATATGCCCCAGCCTTTGATGCCACATCATAACCTTTTCTCCAGAGACTATATGAGTTATTTCTTCTTCAAATCCAATATCAGGAATAATGTAACTATTACACACATCACTAATAGTGCTTCCTTGCAGCTTATACAGAGTTCCAAACCGAAATCTCTTCAACAACACCATTGCTCCTCGAACCATCGTGCATGTTTCATTTTCAAATATTGTTTTTACCCTTGTATTGTCCATTTTTCTTACATAAATCGAATTGTTGGCCAATCCTGGGATATACAAAACACAAGGTAGTGTTCTAATCCTTCCATCTATGAGCCTCAACTTGACTTTTCCTCACCTTATGATTCTGGTTGTCGAGTCGTCACTTCGGAAAACATTACCTCCATCATACATTTCATATTCACAAAACCACTCCATGTGGGGAGTCATATGAAAGGATGCACCTGAGTCAACCAACCATGCCTCATGATCTTCATTTGTGCTTGAAGAAGACAAGAACACATCCCCTCCTTCTTCCTTGGAGGTCTTTTCTTCTATAGAAGGAGATTCTTCAGATCCCTTCTTTTTCTCAACTTTGGATCTACACTGCTTATTGTAGTGCCCTTATTTTCCACATCTCCATCACACCTTTACAAAATTTCTAGAATATTTAGATCTACCCTTAGACTTAGATCTCCCACTTGAGGACTTAGATCTATTTCTTTCCTAGGAGCATCCTCTTGCAAATAATGCATCTGTGCTTTGTCCTTCCATGTTATTCTATCTCATCTCCTCTGACAACAAGGATGAGACCACTTCATCAAACTTCAAGGGAGTTGTATTACTACTTATGGATACAACCAGACTATCCCATGAGTTTGGTAAATAGCATAATAAACTAATACACTTCTCTTCATCTGAACTTTTAATCTCATTAGATATTAACTGACTTACCGCAATATTGAAGGTGTTCAAATTCTCTGACATCGAGTCTCCATCTCTCATCCTTAATTTATACAGCTTCTTTCTCAGGAATAGTTTATTTACTAGGGACTTAGACTAATATAACTTCCCCAACTTATCCCATAAATCCTTGGTTGTAGCTTCCTATGACACATTCAATAATAATGAATCTGAGAGACACAGTC
>WSFP011532405.1:0-11985 GCA_009831015.1 Picea engelmannii
TATTTACATTCATCGACCTTTTTCACAAGGTCCATTCACATCACACATTCACATTCTTGAGTTTGCCATAGTTCTTGGCCAGTATAGTTATTTTTACAAACTGGGGGAAACAGGGTGTTACAGTATAACAGAGGGATGATGATATTTTTCCGAGTCAAGGAAAATATACAATGGAGATATTAAATAAGTTCAGTATGAAAGAATGAAAATCCATGTCTACACCGATGGTGATGGATTTGATTAAAGAATAAATGATGTTGATTCAGACGAGATTGATCCACACATGTATCAACAACTATTTGGATGATTGATGTATCTGGTTAACACCAGACCTAATATATGTTATGCAACGAATGTGCCTAGTCAATCCATGAGTTAGCCGAGACTAACTCACTGGATAGCAGTAAAGCATGTATTGAGATATATACAAGGCACAGTTGGATATGGACTGAGATTTTCCTCTAGTGTGAACTTGAGTTTGCAGGGATATTTTGATACAGATTGAGCAAAGAGTACAGTGAACCGAAAGAGCACATCCGTTGTTGTTTTACCTTGGATTTTACCATGGTTTCCTAGTGTAGCAGGAAACAAAGATCTATGACCTTGAGTATAGTAGAAGCAGAGTATATAGCGTTAAGTGTGGCAATCTGCGAAGCAGTGTGGCTTCTGAAAGATTTATTTGATCATGAGATGGATCTTATTATTACTTGTGATAACTAGAGTTGTGTGGAGCTCTTTGAGAACCCTGTGTTTCATGATAGATTGAAACACATTAAGATAAAATATCATTATATCAGAGACATGTTGCAGAGGAAAGAATTACATGTGCAATATCTTCCTACACATGAGAAGATTGCAGATATCTTCACCAAACCGCTTGCTAATACGAAGTTTGAGTACTTCCATGAGAAACTGACTTGGTGAAGAATACCTCTCTAGTTGAGAGAGAGTGTTGACAACTACAACCAAGACAAAGTTTGAGTACTTTCATGCGAGACTTGGCTTGATGGAGAATATCTCCCTAGATGATAGGGAGTGTTGATGATTACAGTTGTGTGAGACATACTCTGGGACACGAGAATGATTGAGTTGACCTAAGAGAGAGCCCATGAGTTGGGTGTGTGGTTCCTATCTGAGACAAAATTGGAAGGTACTGATGACCTCCTCCTTACAGAGAGTTGAGAAGAACTCCAGATGATTCTCCTGTGTAACGTAGTGATAAAGGAGATCTACTAAGTTGGACGTGCATGTGGCTGAGCACAAGGTGAACATGTGAATTCCCATGAGTTGGGTTTATGAGACATAGATGAAGACGATGTATTATCCTCCTCTGAGCAGAGAGTTGAGATGATGAACTATGGATGACTATCCTATGTAATGCAATGGGAAAGAAGATCCGTTGAGTTGGACGTGCCTGTGGATGAGAAAAAGTGAATGTGAGCCTAGTGGTTGAGCACTAGTGAGTGTGGTTCTCTTGTGAGACGCAATGAGATAGAGATATGGACATCCTTGTTGATGTGCCCCTAGTGGTTGAACACTAGTGGGTGTATGAGATCCCTTGCTATATTGTTCAAGAGTTAGACTTACCTGTAACCCTAACCCTATTTGTAATGAAAAGGGTACAGGTCGGCCTAACCTTAATGTAAAATATAATTAATATAAAAGATAATTAATGTAAAATATCATTAATCTAGTAATTATTAATTATATTTTAATTTATTGATGTTGGCCCTATTGTGCCAATAAACACATCATTTGATGTGACAAGTCCTATATAAATAAAGGTGAATCCTCATTGAGGATACACACTTATTATTGTGTCATCTCATGATTTCAAAAGTTTGGTCTAAAATTATGAGAATTACAACACCCTCTTGTGTGCTAGGTTTGGTGATGGTGTGGGAGGTCTTTCTCTTGAGGAATATAGAAAAGGATTGGTTGAGTTTTCTTCCCTTGTTGATAAGGGTTTCCCAGGATACTTCTTGTGTTCTTGTGCATGGTTATTCTTCTTGTGATCTTGGTTTGTTGGAGTAGATATGGTTCAAGTAATAGTTAAACATAAAATTTAAAGAGGATACATGAGCCATAGCTCATAAAAAATTCAACAGTTTTGATCCCATTTCATAATAAATGTGTTAACTTTTGGAATTTTGTGAAAATATTCACAAAGAAAAATATGCATGTGTTTGTGATAGGTAAATACAATAATATGTCTTTTGAGCAAGAGGTTAAACTGTGAATGTGGTAGTATCTGGTTTTATGTATGGGACTAAGGTTAGATGCTACTAAAAGGTATATGACTCCATTGTAGGTAGTCTCAGATGACAAAAATGGATGTTGGCTTTCTTGTGGATATTGTTTAGGATGAAAGTGTTTTTTGGTCTTGGAGTAAAACCTAAAAATTGCTATAGATTAGCTAAGAACTCCTCTTTGAAACATGAACAAGTTATTTTAGATAGTGTGATTTTCCTTAAGTAACGGTGATAAATTAGCCCACATTTAAGATAATAACCAATGATGACAACCCTCAATATAATTAACAATAAAATTATGATAAGTTTTACCGCCTTAAAAAAATAAAAATAAAAACAAACATCACACATTTAAAAAAATGTTGATTAGAAACATGAAAACCCTTATACATGATCGACCTATAATATAAGGATGTTAGACAAGGCTATGATAATCTTTGAGGAATTTTGTAGTATTTGATATTCGCCATTTATTGAATAAATTCCATATTAAGGTATTTTAATGTTTCCATTTATTGAATAACCATAGCTCTCATCGTATCCAACATGGTGGTTGTTGTGATTTAAATACTTAGTTCTTACCCACATATATCCTCTAAATCCATGGTTACCTCATGCCCACTAAAAATGACATAGCACAACCGATCATTAACGTACTTTTGGTGGGTACACATAATGCTTTTAGAGGAGTTACTCCTAAGAATGCTACACAAGGATAATCATATAAAATTATTTTAGTGTCTTATGATTTCCAATCATAGGAAAATTTTATTTCCATTTTATGGTCTTTTAAGATGCCATTTATTGAATAACAACATCCATGTTATGGTGTTTCGCGTTGCCATTTCTTAATAATAAATGTGACTCACTTACCCACTTTCAAGAATATTAAACAATGATAATTATAGAGGAATCTTATTTAAGAAGAATTATGGTATTTCATGGTTCTTCTATCGAATAATAATAATTTCCATTTTATAGTGTTTTAAGAATATTCTGAGTAGGTCTAATGGTTAAGAACATGTGTTTCCTCCTAAGAGGTCCTAAAAAGTACCAGACATGAAACAGAAAAAAACAAGGGAAATAACCAGACATGAAACAAGAAAAAACAACCAAGAAAAAATTTGAAGTGCACCTGTTATGAAGCCTCCTTGTCATGAATCGATGTTTTCTTTTGCATGACTCTTGAAATGGTCGCTTGAAGGAAGTAGACGAGTTAAGATGCAGAAATAGAAACTCTCGCACCCATGCATGAAACACACATGAAACCCGGAACTCTCCACCTGCTTGAGCTGGTGAGAGGAGCCCAACTACTTGTTATTTCAATGCCTCGAGAACCGTGCAAAAACATATTGCAAATCGCTCAAAAATTTATGTCCATGCTAGGATAACAATTTCCTCATTTGGACAAGTTTGTCATTTATTAATAACAATTTCTACCATTTTTTATATAATTTCCATTTTATAGTGTCTTTAGGACAAGGTTGCCATTTATTGAAAAACATTTTCCACCATTTTCATCTGGACAAGTTTTTCATTTATTAATAAAAAGTTCTACCATTTTTATATAATTTCCATTTTATAGTGTCTTCAGGAGAAGGTTGTTATTTATTAAATAACAATTTCCACCATTTTTATTTGGACAAGTTTTTCATTTATTAATAACAATTTCTACCATTTTTATGTAATTTTCATTTTATAGTGTCTTAAGGACAAGGTTGCCATTTATTGAATAACAATTTCCACCATTTTTATTTTGACAAGTTTTCCATTTATTAATAACAATTTCTACTCTTTTTATGTGATTGTTAATTTTTTTTTTGTGTTGTTGATTGTGATTTTTATTGTTTTTTAAGATTTAATTTGTAGTTTATGGAAAATTTTAAGTATTTATATTTCTTATTTTTGATAAATTTAATTAATTAATAAATTCTTAATCATAAAATATTTGATAATAGTTTTTTAAAAATATTATATAATTTTTAGAAAATTTTGATATTTTTAAAGTAAAATATTTTTGTTTAAATCAAGAAAATAAAAATGAGTAAACCATTTTTTGTACTTATAAAAATACATAAAAAAAAATTAATCCAAAAGCTAAATTTAACCCATGACAGCTACCATTCTCCATCTCCATCCTCACACTGTCTAACAGATACCAAGCTACCAGTCTCCATACCCCAGATTGTGTATCTGTAAATCCTATTTCTGAAAATTCGCGTACACGTGTATATTCTTTCTCATTAAAGCTCTGATAGCATTCACGACGCGTCAGAGAGATTTTGTTTAGTTCGAAATAACTGTTTTCAAAAAGCTGAATGAATTTGTCATGTGCATGTCCGCAGCGTGTATAAAAGCTGATCTTATTTACAATGCCAAAATTATCATGTACATATCCAATGGCAGCAGAAATCAGAGAATGGTAACTAGCAACCATCCCGGTTTGATTGTAAGCTACCAGGATTTTTGTAAGGGTTTCCGGCATGCAAACAATATATTGGTGGTATCGACGGGTTCTGAGCTTGGCCGTAAGTTTTCCAGCAGAATGGCTGCTGTAGGATCCGTTCCACCGGGTGAAGTTCAATCTCTGTTAAAACCACTTCTGTGCATGGTACATTATCGCTGCAGGCGAGATGGACGGCTTTGTAAGCATATGTTCCTCTAATATTCTCGTATGTGACGCCTGATATTGAAACAGCTGAGCTCTGATTGCTGCAAATACTTTTGTCGCAGTAAAATTGATCGATCACAATGGGAATTTTCACGTTGGAGACTTGAATGTTGGAGAACGAAACTCCTTTCACCGATCCCATTCCTCCCTGCAGTACAAAATCATATAACAAATGATTAATTTATGAGCAGTACAAAATCATATAACAAATGATTAATTTATGAGTATATGTACATTTTTTTAGAAGAAAGGTGTACATTTATTGGAAATGGACACATTTAATCATCTTTTAATCATAAATTTCAATCTTATGATTATTAATTAAAGATAGAATTTTTTCTGAGTTGGAAATTTTACCAACCCAAACCTTTCAACCTTCACCGACCACTAGTTTGCTGCTATGCTAATTACTATATTAACGCTAATTGGAAATGAACACATTTAATCATTTTTTAATCATAAATTCCAATCCTGTGATTATCAATTAAAGATAGGATTTTTTTTCTGAGTTGGAAAAAAAAAGATAACATATCCACTAACAAAAAGATTTCTAATAATTCAAATTATGAATATTTAAAACACCTGCCATGTCTTGATTCGAACCCCGTTTAAGGAATCTCCAATGGAACTGTCATAAACAGTGATATTTGAAACACATGCTTTTGTTTTGTCCTTTCCGAGTCCTCCAATGCTGCCATGTCAAATCATTATCGTCAGTCAAAGGAATTAGTAGCAGCAAGGAATTTTAGTAATCTATAAGCATTTCATAATAAGTTTTTTTATCATGTCTTTTTTTATAGTTTTGTTTAAAATTTGGTTAAAATAATTGAAGGGTGATCCAGAGGTTATCATTATAACTCCAGGTGTAATTATTCAACTTACAAGAATGATGCATGAGTAAGTCCGGGTGAGAATTGAATATGAGACTTCATTTTACAAATTTCCTTTCATTTACACAGCACTTGTCAATCCGTCTACACCCGTGAGGGCAATTATGTTACAAATATATTAAGTTTACAAAGCTAAATCAATTTATACATTCAAAAATATTATTTAAAATAATTGAAATGACAAATTTTAACTTGAAAATTTCATATTATATTACAAATACCTTGAATTTTGAAAGCTAAAATTATTTATACATTCAAAAACACTATTTAAACACTGTAAAATTATTACCAAATCCCCATAAAAATTCTCTTTAAATCAGCATATATTACATTTAATGCAACATTATTGTATGAAACGTATTTAATAATACCTGATACCATGACCAGGTCCACAGTTAATGTTGTGCACGCGTACGTTTGAACACCCTGTTTGTATAGATACGCAGTCATCGCCTGTTAAAAAAAAGAGAACAAACCATTGTTATCTGGTTTTAAGGATCGGCATCCATACTTATGTCAAATTATATATTTGATAATAATGTTTTAGGAACAGTTGCGTTTGATTTGTTGAAGATGATCCCAAGTGATCACTGTTTTGCAAGAAATCCAACCCAATTATTCTTGAAACATTATTTTCAAAAATTTCTTACTGAGAAGAATATATATCCCATGACCATTACCACATGCCATTGAGGAATGATGTATTTCAACGTCTTGAGAATTTTGAAGATGTATTCCATCTGTGTTTGGGCTGTCCCAGGGAGAAGAGATTGTAACGCTGGAAACTTTGACGGAAGTGCAACTATCAAATTTAAGGTGACACTGCGGGCTGTTTTGAATGGTTATGTCCTTCACAGTCACACCTATGCTTCCGTAGAATCTCAATGCCTGCAGATTATACAATACAGAATTCACTTATAATCCCTTTTTTTTGCATGCATGTTAAAAGCCAAAGTTGATCTTGATCTCTTTCTGGACAGGAAACGTTCGGTGGAACTTACAGTGGGCTTGATGTTTGGCATTTGTTGTCCCTTTTGGCTGCTTATCTGCATTCAGATCAGGAGATTAGTTACAATGTGGGTATGAATTAATACAGAAACTCAAAAATGAAAATTGAATTAGCATAGCTCCAAATTATCTATTTCATGATGAGAAGAATAGAATTTATAGTTGTAGACGTGATTTTAAGGACCCCGTACTAAAGGTTTATTTAACTGTAGTTTCACATACAGTATGTCCCACAGAAAAGGAATAACAAGTCTAATCAGGAAGCATATTTATCCCATAATCAATTGAGAGACCTCAAATCCTTGACTATGACATTAAAATTGGTTCAATAACTTTACCTCGCAGTCAGAAGATCCCCACCAAACTGATCCTCTTCCATCAATAACGCCACATCCCTGAATGGTGATGGCATTCAATTTAATGAATTGTATCCACTGTAGCATCCCTGCAGGCCCCCATGCGCGAGGATTCACGGGTGCTATGATTGTTCCATCAATCTGAAATCAATCCATGAAAATAACATCAATTCTATGGAAACATATAGAATATAACAGAATATTTTTGTTTACGTAAACGGGAGATCCTGTAAAATCTATGGAGCAAGAGTGGAACGAGCACGAAATGCATAGCATTTTTCACAGGATGGGAAAAGCTCAACCTGAAAGGTGATGCTAGGCTGACAAGGTCCAGAAAATGAAATGGGTCCAACAAGAAACCGAAACTCAGCAGGTACTTCGACTATAGCTGACTCCACGCTACAGGCTGCTTGCCATGCAGTCTGGAAAGCCTGTTATTACAATTCATAGTTAGTGCTATATCTTGTTTCATGGGGATACTGATGACTGGGAACAAGAGGAAGAAACATTAATTTACCTTGGTATCGTCAGTCACTCCATCTCCCTTGGCTCCATAGGAAAGCACATCGAAAATATTGGAATAGCCCTTGGGGTATCCTTGGGATGGTACTGGGGGACTGCCAGAGCCCTTTTTCCTACCAGGTGAAGGAGGGGGACTGCCAGAACCCTGTTTCCTGCCAGGTGCAGGGTGCTTCAAAGGAGGCCCTGGTTTCTTTTTGCCTACATTTGACCCAGTGCAGGACTCATGTTGAAGTAGAAGGAAAATTATAAGAAGCATAAGAAAAAATTCAGTCTTGGCAGGCATCCTTCCCAAAGCTGTTATATTTTGAACTAAGAGAGCAGAGACTAATGCGACACAAATACTTCAAATATTCATATGGTTAGACAATGGTTGGGAATCAATTATATGAAACAAATAGCCTGCAGAACAGTTTTGTCTTCTAGGGTCACGGGTGGGCATTTGTCGCATAGAAACTGACAGAGTCGGAGTTAATTCGATCCGAAGGAAATTCCTCAGATTGTTTTAACTTATGGGCCACCAGCTTATTCAGAGAAGGCAAAACCACAACATGGACGTGAATGGATAGCAAGGGCTGATCAAGCATGAGTCGTCCCAAGCGTTAGGCCTCTTAAATAAACGAAAGGAGATGCCATGCACGGAGTTGTTCAGACTGGAAAGGATGACCAATTAAATCATCTTTCTCCTTCAAAACAGGGACCCAAGTTAGAACACGTGAACCAGACATAATTTCTCTTGACAATTCAGGGGGCGAGGCCCGTAAAGTTCGTGATTTTGTTGTGCATCTTGAAATTGATAGAGCGAGAGAAAACATGAGGTCCCACTCACATGCAATCTCACGAGACCTGCAAACTCTGTACTCTTCTCCACATTTGCACAACTACGGTGGATTGTCTCCAGATTTTACGTAGCGAAATAACACTGATTGAGTATTCCAATGAGAATCAAGATTTAAACTTCTTGCAGGTCGGAAAAGCAAGGTTTTCGAGGAGCAAGGTTATCTGTAAACCATGATTCTCATGCAGAATTCACACCTTCAAACCGCTAGAACTAACTTAATGGACGCATCAAATTATAGCGTCTGAGTCCAATCTTTCATTGCTCCAGTAGGACCAGTACCCATTCTAATCAAGAAACGACAGTAAATTTTAAAATATTCATCTGTCATAACAAATTTACGTTCCTATTCACGTGCAGGAACTGGCATAGGTTCATCGAAAGGTGAGAAGGGTTGGTTCACAAGGTTGAAGTTAGAAGTTGGCCATGATTGAGGGCCCCAATGGTACCTCCAGAGTCTAGTCTTCATCTATCTGGTAGACACGTATCTACCTGGTTGCGTCGCTAGTAAAGGACCTGTTTTGTCTTCTCTGTTTGTCGCAAACCCTGCCGTCTTCCCTTGGGTTTGAATGTCCTTTATCGCATCCAACATCCAAGTTCTGTGAGTTAACAGGACAACGGGAACTCAAATAACCCCACTTTTCCATGGTTTTGTAGATATGATCTTAGGGAGTAAGTTAACTCAGAAACAAACAGATCTGTTTTTCGGTTAAAAAAAAATAAAAAAAAATGGACCTGAATCCGGTTAGATTTTTAGGGATAGCCTGAGTTTAGTATGATCAAAGTTTCATGCATTTTAGAACCTTGTCTTACTATTTTTTTTCCATTTTAAACTAACCCAGATGCTCAGAAAATGATCAGAATTATGGATTGACCAGAAATTAAAACATCACCCCCTAAAAGTAACTGAGAACAACGAAAACTCAAATAACCCCACTTTTCCATGGTTTTGTAGATATGATCTTAGGGAGTAAACTAACTCCGGAGCAAATAGACAGGTTTTCTAGGAAAAAGAAATGAGCCTGAATTCTGCTAGATTTTCAGGGGTAACCTAAGTTTAGCATGGATCAAAGTTCCATGCATTTCAGAACCTTGTCTCAGGGATTTTTCCTCATTTTAAACCAACCCAGGTGCTCAGAAATTGACCAGAAATTTCAAACCTCACAGCTGGAAAAGTAACTCACTCCCTGAAAAGTAACTCACTCCCCATTTAGCCCACTTCATGATCCTAGGACTGGATCACTATCCAACTTAATAATTTAAAATTAAAGTTATTTTTTTGTTAATTTCTTTTAAGATATTAAAAATTGTAATTTTAATAATGATTTTAAAAATTATTGGAAATGAAATGTTCTGAATATTCTTATCAAATTTCCAACAAACAGAGGATGTGAGATAAGAGGTAAATTCAATTTTCCAGTAAACACTCTACTCTTCATCATGGGCAATGAAGTTAATATCTATTCTATCAAAATTTGAGTAGACACTCTACCCATCATCACGGACAATGAAACTAATATCTATTCTATCAAAATTGATCAAGACACAAACACATCCACACACATGAAACTCACTAATAACAAAACTCTTCCTATAATATGCATACACACATACCAACAGAAATATGAAAATCTTGACCATTGCCACTGTATTCATCCGTTTTGACAAGCACAAGCATATCACTGACCCACCCATTTTTTTAAAGTGCATGCACACACAAACAAACAAAAGCATAAGCATGTCATTAACTCCACTTGTTTTCACAAGCACTTATAAACAAAAGTACAAGTACTAATATCGTTTTTGAGTAATTTAGACATTTTGATTTCACCAACCCAACCCAATCAATCACATGTAAACAACAGAATTTACCCCACATGAAAACCCAACCCAATCAATCACTTGTAAACAACATAATTTACCCCACATGAAAACGAAAACAGAAAAGGACTGAATAAGCATTCTCAAAATCCCCCCACCCTGGGCCTCAGAGAGCCAAGGACTTACGGCGATGTGGCACTTCAATTGAAGGACAAGTAGGTACTCGTTAGTTCCTTCTTTCCTCTGCCCACTGTCTGACCTCGACGAAGACAGGAGAACCAAACAACCAGATCTGTACATGTGCCCACTTCGTCTGGTGCATTTCATGCGGTTCAATATTGTCAATTCCAATTTCCTTCCTGCGCATTCGTGACGGGAAGAGACAAAAACGGTCAACAGAAAAACAATAAAAGGCCTTGGATTTTTCCAATCCGCGGTCGGCCCGTGAAACGACCAGTACAACGTCTTAAAGTTTAATCAGTTGGAAGGTCCGGCAGGCAAAAGGCGCTGAATTTGTTAAAAAGCCTCATCACTTATTCCAATGAATCGCCCGTTTTCTACGTGTTTCACTGTGAATCGAACCATGGCGGCCCCCCACATCCAGTCCAGTCTTCACTGAGCACTGTGTAGTCGCCCACGGTATTCTAAGAAACTTTGGCAGTCTTACCGGGAGATACGACAGTGGAATTGAATTTTGGTGACCTCAGCAATGCTCCTGCAGCTTAGCCCGTGACTCATATTTATAAATCTTTGTTTCCACTTGCTGCTCCCAAAGCACCCGTGTTCGGTCCTGGTCCTTGTGGCCCTCCCATCCTTATTTTAACGCGACATCTCTAATAATGTCACGTAATAAAGCAGATCAGAGCAGAGCCGACTAGGCTGAAATTATAGGGCTCTACTCTAATTTGATGTTGAGAGGAGGAGGATCCGGAATAACTTCGATTTTTATGAGGTGCTTCGGGGAATCTAGATAGTCACGGGAGGTCCTTTCAGGGATTTTTCGAAAGCAAACAAAGCTTAAAATATATGCCGATCCAAGAATTAGAACTATGTATTCTTATCGCAATATATTATTACAGTAAACTGTTTATTTCCATACGTTCAGGTATTTTTTGTCCTGGCATGAAATGAATCACGGACTACGGAAATGATCATTATATGCATGAATATTAAGCTGTGCTGCGACGAATCTTACACTTTCTGCGTCTGCGTCTGTGTATATATAAAATAGAGAGACAGTCGAACAATCCCATCAAATCCCAAAATGGAGTCTGTTCATCATGGAGTATGATTCGTGTTGTCGTTTGCCATATGGACTGATCACGAGACTATACAATATCATAATATTATATTCTTATTATATCATTTAATGAGATGAATGCTCTAAATCGTGTAAGAAAATTCTTTAGGTTGTATTATAGTGGGAAGAATTATCTATTACTTTGTTAATTAGTGGAGTTGCTATCCTTATCATCATTATTCAAGGATAACCGTGTGATTTGGAATAACCCATTGGTGATCTTTAAAGTTCAGTCAAACAAAATTAGTTTTTAGATTTTATTAGTCAAATAAAAACACAGTTATAAGTTCTACTCCATTACCAAAATTATATTTATTTTTATAGATATAT
>WSFP011532408.1:0-11985 GCA_009831015.1 Picea engelmannii
TTTCTCACCCCTTAGGCGCCTAGGGATGAGAAACACTTGCCTAGGTACTTTATTTAATTAAAAATTTAACAGTCTCCAACCCACTTGGTGTGTCCTTGGAGGCACAAACCTAAGTCTAGACCCACTGTCGCCTCGATCTAGACCTCTTCCGTCTAGGCTCACTCCTAGGGAAGCCAAGGGGGGTAGACCCTATTAAACTATGTGAAGTTTGATTAATGATCTAGGAGTTAAATGAGTTAATTGTTAAGAAAACCCAACCCAATGAAAGGAAGCAAATGCAAATATGTAGTTCCTTTAATGACAAGCAAACCCTTTATTTAGAAACAACAATTAAACGAGTGCCTAAAGATTAACAAAGTGGAGTCAATGAGATATACAACAAAAGTAGAATTATACAAGAATGAACAATATTATGAGATATCCACAATGAGAAGTAACTTTACACTTAGACAAATTATGTTCAAATAAGTAAAGAATGCTAGAAATAAGAAAGCTTTGAAAGAAGTATTCACATGAAAAAGAAATGCTTGAAAGTAAGTTGCTTGAAAGAGTGACTTGCTTGAAAAGTAAATGTTGCGAGAGAGTGTGTAGGTTAATTTTAGCGCGTTTTAAGTCTCTCTTGAATTAAGGGGAAATTTAGTCTGAAAGATGCAATCCTAGGCTATGTGATTACCCCTAATTCTTATCGCTTCAACCAAAAGGAAGTGTTGGGTGCTCAAGAAGAAGAACAAACAAGGTTCTTCCCTAGCTCCACAGTTCAAATATGGAATGCTTGGGCGGTCAAGCAAGGAGGAAACGTAGTGTCGTGAAGCCGTCCCTGACTTCAACCCCTTGTAGCCTCCCAAGTCACCCTTTTTGGTGGTAGAAACAATACTAATTGGGTGCCTAATTAATCTAGCCTCTCAATCCTTTTCTCTTTCTTAGTTACCCAAGATCCACAAAGTGGCAAGGGGAGGGAATATGGGGCAAAGGCGGGGCACACGTTTGATTACTTTGCACACAATAAAATTTAGACCAGCCTTCACGATATTGCATGAATGACAAGGCCAATCTCTTTGCTAGGTGTGGGCAAAAATAAATAATTTAAATGACTTGAAAATTAAAGAACAACCTCACAACAATGGCACAAGATGGAGGACAAGCCTACCGGTTTTGGCCAAGGTAGGTAAATAAAAGAAATGCAGAAAATTAAATCTAAATCTAGCCTTCACGATATTGCATGGATGGCATAGCCATTCTCTTTGCAAGGTGTGGGAAAAATACAAAAATATTTACACTTCACAGAAAAATTTAAAGTGGAGTTAATGCAAGCCCAAGAGACTCTCTTGGGCTGCTTACAATGTTTAGAAAGTGAAGTAGAGAAGAGGGTTTGGTACCAAGACCCTTGGATGTCTCCTTGAGTGTTTTGGGGCCAAAAAGATGTAGAAATCTTCTTCTAACCTTCAAAGCCCTGCAAAAAAACAACAAGATCTTCTTGCTGGAAATTGCTAAAATGACTTGGAAAATATTATTTTAGATTATCACAATGAACATAAATAATTAAATAAAAAATTCTTAACATAAAAAAGAAAGATTAGATTGTAGATTTTTATGGAAATAAAGCTAAAACTGATAGATATGTGGCTGAAAATAAAAACAGAAAAACTAAAAGCTTTAGATGGCTGAAAAAGATGGATTTCCAGATTTGAAATCCACTCCTCCAAGCCTTTGGTAACCTGCAGATTTTTGTAAATCCTTGCTACAAAAATACAAAGAAGGTGAGTGTGATCTAACAACTTGCAAAATACTTTCCAAATCAATTAGAAACAACTCACAAAGACTAATAGTAAGACTACTACTAATCTATCCCAAGCAAAATACTTTGCTTGGGTTTCCAAGTAAAAATGCAAGCAAGAAAATACAAAAGAAATGAATTGCAGCAATATTACCTCACAAACAACAAACAATGGCTCCAAGAATACTCCAAGAGACACAAGAAATCCTCCAAAGCTTCTATTTTATTACATAAGGGAAGATTTTCCCAATGGCACCAAGAATCATGAGAGAAAATGTGAGAGAATGAGAAAGAGATGGGAGAGAGATGGGAGAGATTTTGGCATAGTAGAGTTGCTGTGAGGAATGATGTGAAAATGAGGAGGGGGAGGCTTTCTTTTATATGAGGGAACTAGGAGAGACCCCTCTTGGATGAATTACAAGTGTCACACATCCAAGAGAGAGAGAGAGAGAGAGAGAGAGAGAACAAGTCAAGGGGGGTGCACTTTTAGGGTTTTGGTAGTGAGTTAGGATTTGAGGGGTGAGATGTGAAGGGGGGAAACCCCTTTTGACTTGTCATGGGGGGTTTTTCTAAGTAATTTTTTACTTTTCCAACTTAGGAAATACATTAGAAATCATTTCCCCACTTTCTTTCATGACTTTAGACATTTTTACAATTTTTGGCTTTTTTACCTTAGCCAATTATTTGCTGATTTTTGATTGACTTGGACTCCTCATGGACAATGACCTAGCAAAACTTGTCCAATTGAGTTGAAATTTGGTCCAAAGGTGTAGGGGGTCATAAGCCATTTGTTTTGACTATTCACACTCCTATACAAAATCCACAAGGACCAAATTTTTACATTTTACATAAAACATAATTAAAATTTCCAATTAATGGAAAATTTTAATAATTAAAAAAAACCTATCAAAACTTAGCGGAATTCTGCAAGACTCTAAGAGATGTATAACATGGTCATTTACAACATTACCAAACCTTAGTCACCCATTGGGCTTGATCATTAGAACACTTTTCACCACTTTGGAGGATTTTGTGAGTGAAAAACTCAAGGATAATTAAAATTGCCTGGTAGACAAGATTAATTACTTGAGGAAAAAAAACACTTGATGAAAGGACTTCTCTAATGATAAAGTCCTAGGCAACTAACTAAAAATTGACTCATGCTGACCTATTACATTATTATCCCACGCAGGGGAGTGGACATTTCGAGTACATAGAAAGACGTGTCGGGGGAAAATTTTTCCCTGCTGAACCATAAGTCTTCAAAATATGTTGTACCGCAAGGTACATAGCTTCATGGTACATGACGTTGACACCTAATCAAAATAGGTGGTCAACACCCTGAGTGTCACTGTGGTGGCCTTCTCTACCTAAAGCTCGTACTAGGAGCACCCACGAACTCCTGAGCATCTCTCACTGTTTGAGAAATCTCTCGATTCCTCTTCCTCCCTGTAAATGCCTCTTTAGGAGTCAATCTCCCCAACACCTTGTGAGGACCCCTGTTCTGAATGTATACCCAATACTACATGCCTCTGCCCATAAAAACATGGGTAAATCTTGGTCATATAACGTAGCCCTAGCAGAACCAACGATGGCTTTATTCTTTCGTTCCGCTACCCCATTCTGCTGAGGGTTATAGGGAACTGTCAATTCCTTCTTGATCCATGCCTTAGCACATAACTCCTTGAAGGCTTTTCCCGTGTACTCATCTCCATTGTCTGACCTGAGAACCTTTATATTCCTTCCTGTCGCATTCTCCACAAGAGCCTTAAACTCTTGGAAGCGACTGAAGACCTCATCTTTGGTCCTCATGAAGTAGATCCAAGTTTTCTTGGAGAAATCATCTATGAATGTGACAAAATACTCTCACCCTGTCAAGGATGTTGAAGACATAGGCCCACATACATCTGAGTGCACTAATCCAATGTGCCCTTCGATCTACTGTCACTGCTTGGAAAATATGTTTTAGCATACTTGCCCAAGGCACACCCTTTACACACATCAGTGTGCTCGGTGCTCAACTCTGGAAGGCTAGTCACTATTTCCTTGAGGATGTTAATTGCCCCATGGTGTAAGTGAGCCATCCTTCTATGCCATAATTCTCCCATATCCTTTGTGTTGTTGATCAACGCCTGAGGTGACTCAAACTGCAACCTGTATAACTTGTGTGACCCGATCCCTATCATCTTGCCCTGCTTCGACCCCCTGGGCCGAATGTACACTTTGTTTCCTTTAAAACACACATCATACCCCTTGTCCTGAAGTGCCGAAAGTGATATCAAGTTCTTGTTCATCCCTAGTACGTACAACACTTTTGTAAAACTAAATGTCTTTTTTGACTCGCTCTGAAAGGTAACAATCCCTTGTCCCATTGGAGTACATTTGGACTTATTCTCCATCTGTATATCAAAGGTCATCTCCTCCTCTCTGAAATTGGAGAAGTATTTTCTAACTCCTGTCATATGATATGATGCACCACTATCAATATACCACATCCCTCTCTCCTGTGTGCATGAGCTAGAAAGGCAAGTGATGAGTGAGAAATCCTCATCAAAGCTGGAAGAAAATTCATCAATGTCCGCTGAAGCTGCTGTCTTCTTCTTCTTCTTATTAGGACATTGACTGGCATACTAACCCATTTTCTGACAAGCAAAGCACTTGACTTTGCTTATGTCACGTTTCTTCTCACCCTTGGAGGTCTGCCCATTTCTTGAGCCGTTCTTGGATTTTGCTTTGCCCTTTCCTGCAAGAGCAATGTTCTCTTCTTCCTCACCCTTTTGATGACTGCAGCTACCACTGAGAGATGCTAATCTCAATTCCTCTTGGATGAAGTCATCCCACAATCGATCCTAGTCTAGAGTGTGCTCCCTGGCAACAATACCTCTTACAAAGACATCCCATGACTTGGAGAATCCATTCATGGCTATCCTCACAAGTTCATTGCCATCAACTGTTTCTCCAACAGCTGCCAACTCATACTTGACCTGTCTAAGTCTGGTGATGTAGGAGGATACTCTTTCCCCCTTACCCATCTTGGTATTTCTGACTTTTTCTTTCAAAACCATTTTTCTATTTAGATTTGAATTTTGGTACAATTTAATGATGGCTTCCCACATCTTCCTAGTTGTATCCAATCCTGAAAGGTGAGGGACTATGTGGTCCTTGACCCCATCTAGAATGATACGCCTTGCCTTGACATCATTCTTTTTTGAGCTTCTGCTTGTTGTGCATTAGCTGGAACAACAATAGTTTTATCTGCAAATTCCTTGAGCCCATACTCCAATGACAACAATATACGCTCCTTTCAAATGCCAAAGTTAGATGCCCCATCTAACCTGTCCTCAAATCTGATATCTGAATTAGATATTTCTGCAAAACCCTTCTGTCACAACCTCCTAAATATGAAAATAAAGCTGGCTGTAAACTTCTGTGTGAACCCTTGGCTTCCTTCTCAGAGGCAAAGCTCTGATACCGTGTTATTTTCTCTTAAACTCAGCAAACTAATTTCTGCATCCAATAATTTTTATACCCAGAAACAAAACAACGATACCCAGATTTGATTCTGAACTATGAAACAGAAATATTACTGAGTAAATAACTTGCAATGCACAGCGGAATAAATCAGAAACCAATCATAGAAAATATGAACACCAGAGATACCCTGTGTTATAAGTGTGTGCTACAGCCATCTTAAAGCAGCAAATTTTCTGCATATTTGAATGTTATTGCTAAATAAACACTTCAGATTTTGTTCATGACATAATATTATCATTCTAAGTGCTAAGTGCTATATTTCATTGTCTTTAAAGAGCATTTTCTGAAGCATATATTGCAGCTTTCATATACTTATTATTGCTGTTATAAACTTATTGATTGCTGCATAATACATATACATATCAGCTAGCATTTATATCACTGATTTATTGTCTTGTTGAAGCAATAATATCATTTTGTACTTGAAACTGCCATATGTTTGCTTGTTGTCTTGTTCAGCACAGGTACACTTCATCTTTACATTTGCTTCATCCCCTTGACTTAAACCTTGTGATATCCTTTGACTTGAGTGACCTGTGAGACGGGGGTATTTTTACCCTTGTCTTAGTTCACCAGCCCTTTAGGTCACTGGGGACGCCTCCCTTGTGGTAGTTTCTTTCCTACTCCTAAAAGAAAGGGATTTCCTATTGAGGTGACAGTGATTGGTCATCCCATTGTTACACCAATCTTGTCTCACTTGCCTTGGGTTTTGGGCAAGTACAAATTGTGCGATAGCACCCTGGAAATCCCAACTCTGGGAAAAACTAGCAAATGAGGGTTTTATTATTTTCAGCTCAGCAAATCAGAAAATTATTTCAGCAGTGCCAAACCTGGCAACTTCACATTCACCACAAAATTCGACTTGGATAAATGCTGGGCCTGCAGTGTCTTCAGCCTCACTCGTACAGTCTGTATGGCGGCCTACAGTGGGTATGGTTGAATGTTGCGAGTCTCTAGAGTATAGTCAGTTCAGATAGAAGTTGCTAGAGCATGGTGATGAACAATGTCATCTGGAAGAGGTTTCCAGAGGGTTGATGCTCATGAAGCTAGTAGATATCACTGCTTTTGGAAATACAGAAAATGTCAAGGGAGTTGGCTGAGTTGGATGCTCTTGATTTTAAACCTATTTCTTTTGAAGCAATATGTGTTAGCACATAGCCATCATCTTGTGCATCATTTTGACCTAGAACTCCTTTGCTGCTGCCATTGGTCTCGAAGCTCTTTAACCAAGAGTTGGACTTGATTTGAACACTGGTGGGATTCTGGGTTTTGTAGAACCTCATGACCTCAATGTCAAGAAGCTGTGGTATCTTAGACTTTAATGATACCAGTAGACTTGTCCTCTAAATCTAGTTGATACAGTGGACATGATTCCTAAAATATTTATGACACTCCATTCCAATAGACTTGGGCTCCTAGTAAAGAGAATGATTAATATTGACAGAAAATGGATTGAAATGAAAAATTACTTTGAATGAATGTGACACTGAGGACTTTGACAAAATGAAAGACTTGCAGGATGGACTTGAAAGACTGAAAGTTAAATCTCCTTTTTTTGTTAACTCATAGAAGCCCTTATAACCTGAAAGACCAAAACATGACTCAAATGACATTTTTTGGTGTTTTTTACTAAATAAAATTACTATTACTGATGAAAACTAAATGACTATGATCCCAAAGGAAAAAAATGCACCCTCAAAATAAAAGACTTTAGCCCAAGTTTCAAAATAGCATATGACTTGAAGGAAAGCTAGGGTCAGACTTCAAACGAAAAGTTAAACCTGTTTGATGAAATACCTGATGTTGAAACTAGTCCAAATCAGTGTTGAAAATATTTCTGGTTTTTTTTTTTTCCAAATTTTCATGTTGCTGATATTTCCAAGTTTTTCCAAGTTTTTCAGGTCCAACTTCCAAGTTTATGCTTGCCGATATTTTCCTGATATTTCCAATAAGTTTCTTTCTGGACCCTCAACAATATATTCCCTGCAACAATATTTGCAACATTTGTCCAAATGCTAGCTTAGCAGATCTTAAAAAGTTGTTGGTGAATCTGGGGAGGGTGACCTTGTTGAACAGTCCAGAAGTGATAGGCAGATGCTAAAACTGAACGTGAGAGTGAGATTCTAGGCAGGAATTGAAATTCCGATATGTAACCAGAAGCTAATGTTGTCTTCGTTCAAATAACAGGTTCTGCATGGAGATTAAAGATCCCAAAAGAAACTAAATGTGACTGGGAGACATTCCCCTGGTAAGGAAGTTTGGGGTGGGGGTAGAAGAGAGTAACCTGAAATGGAAAACCCATGTTTCAAGAAACTAAAGCCACAAATTCTTGCTGTTTGCTATAAGAGAACTCGGGGGTGAGGGGATAGACGAGGAGACCTCTTGAACACAACCCAGATCTTGGTGTGCTTAAAAGAGTGTCTCTGGCTGGAGATATGTAATCTGGAAATGAACCAGAGTGGTTGAGATTTGATCCTCGGTGGAGTATTGTGCCAAAGACCAAGTTTATCAGTCTCGATCATCAAGCCCTGATGCCAACTGATATGAACACACCAGCAAAAGAGAGCAGCAGGCAAGTAAAAGGGAAAGCACACAATGAGACACATGAGAAGTGCCACAACTGTACATTGTTTTATGCTCTTCATTTGTTGCTTTTATATAGGCTTAGGATACATTGAAACCACTTTTCCGCCACTATGGTTCCCTTATTTCATTGTCTCACTTTTGCCCACCATTGTACTCAATACAATTGCTTTCATACCTTGAAAGTACTCTTTATGGGTTTTCTATAGTATATAAACATGTTTGAATTCATATATAACAAGAAAGATATGGTCTGTTAAAACATAGAACCGTTAAATATAATTTTTTAGAAAAGTACAACCTTTAGTTACACTATAGTTCCAGCTTTAAACAAAGTTTTAAGAGCCTCACAACCAAAAAATGCTTCTAATTGCGATTTGGGTGTTGTTCATCCAACAATGAAACAGTGTGTACTATTTTAATTGAGTAATATTTTGAAATGTATATTATCTTGTATCAGAAGTTAGAACCATTTTGTCAATTGTTCATGCTTATTATGGTCCCATGGATGAAACACACTTAAAGAAGAGGAACATGCACTTGCATAACATATTGAAGATAAATTATTTTATTAATGTTCATGAATGACCAAAACATGTAGGCTAATAGGACTCAAAATTACAATCCAGTAGTCACAAACAGTAGGAGTGCCAAAGCAACACCTATAAGCTAAAAGGTAAAGCAACAAAAGAAGCCAAACTACTGCATGAGAGAAGTAATCAAAAGCAAAAACATAGTTCTAGATACAACATGATATAGGTGTACACACATCAGAAGTAACTGTAGATTTTAATGACAAAAATCAGCAAGCTAAAATTTCTGTCAAACACTTAGCAACCTAGAGATAACTGTCTTTCATGAACTTCCAAAATGTCCCAAACCCATATTCAGAAATTACCAGAAGCAAAAATACACATTGCTAAGCAAATATGCGGCGGAAATAAACACAATGGACAACAACCCATAAAACTCAGAAATTTAGGCAAATGCCAAGGAAAACCCCAATGTGGGGAAACCCAACAAGAGAGAGATCTTATTATTCAGCTTTAGGAAAGTAAATAACAGCAGCAAAATCACAATTTCCAGCCAAGAAAAGTCCACTTACAACACACTAAAACAGTCCCAAAATCTGCCTCGTAATCCGTGCCAAATCCGTATTGCTATACGGCCTGTTCTGTACCTCGAAATCCGTGCCATCAGTCAGCTGTACGGACTGTTCTGTACGGCCCAGAAACATCAAACAAAACTCTGGAATCTGCCTTGAAAATTGTGCCAAAGACTGCCTCAATTTGTGTGTCCACTTTCATTTTCTGTACGGACTGTATGGATCCGTACAATATGGCCTCCCACAGCAGAAAAACAACCCAACAATGAAACATATATCTTTCTTGGGATTTGTGCCCACTTTTTCTTGGGAAATGTGCCCACAATGATGCCCTAAATTTCCTCTCTCAAGCCTACTCGAAAATTTCTCTCAATCTCTTCCTCTTAATGTCTTGCACACTACTCAATGCATTCTTTTATAAATCTGAAAATGACATTTTCCCTCCAAAGTGTCTTTTCACCTTCCCCAACCCTAAATCCAAATGCTAAGATTAGATCTTGCCTTTTTCAAGATCAAGGGTCATGATCCATTCCCTCCAAAATGAATCACTTAAAATATTAAAGTAATTTCACTTTATTACATAAGTGTACTTTAAGAAATAAAGTCACTTTAAAATTAGAAGGTACACTTTATTAAAAAGTCACTTTAATAAAAGAACTACTTTCTAACAACTTTATAAAAACCCATTACAAAGTTAGTGCCTGGTAGTGTAAATATAAGGTTACATCCGCATTACAAAATATGCAGAGTACCTCCCGAGCTAAAAAGCTAACAGTAACTGTAGTATGAGAAGGGGAAGAGGAAGCCCCTACAAACGCAACAGAAATGGAGGTGGAATTACTGAAGGAAGAGCATGAACCAGTCAAAGCAACAAAAGAAGCCAAACTACTGAATGGGAGAAGTAATCAAAAGAAAAAACATAGTTCTAGATACAAAATGATATAGGTGTACACATCATCAGAAGTAACTGTAGTATGAGAAGGGGAAGAGGAAGCCCCTACAGCTGCATCAGAAATGGAGGTGGAAGAGGATGAACCAGTCCTCCATGCTTCACACCTCAAGATTTTGGCAATGTGCTTGATCTTTGTTACAGGCCTCACCTTATATGGGTTAACCTTGTTGGATTGTCTTGGTTTGCTTCTTGCTATTAAAGTCTGCTTTTTTCTCAATTCATGTCCACCCATAAATTTTTGTCCCAAACTTTCTTTAACTTAATAACACATATTGCAAATGAATTTTATTGGACTTCCATCTTTATGGAAATAATGTGTGTGTGATGCATCGAAATTGAAGTAATGATATTCTTATATATTTAGTAGTCCATTGAAAGCATAAATTAATTATATATCACCTGTAGTTTAAATTTTAATATAACTTTCACATTGCAAGAAATTGACTAGTAGTTTAAAAATTAATAGTTATTAGGTTCTTATATTGCTAGACAATTTTTAGCAGTGATCAGGCATGATTTTGCAAGAAAAAGTTACTCTCTTGAGAGAAAGGAATATGAATCTTAAGAGGAAATAAGGAAATTGCTTTAATGGCATTTATGTGGTGAATGGATTCTCTTATGAGCCTTCAACCTGTTTCAAGGTTTGCCAAATTAGAAAGTTTGAAGCTTCATTTGCTTTTCTCATATTGGTTTTATTGTACTGTATTATGCACATTGGGCTAGGCACATACTCTGCCAAAATTTGATGAATGGATTTATTGTGCCTTATAGGGATATGCACCTCCTAATTCAGATAGAAGAGAAGGGGTGCTTATGAGGAAGCGGCAAGAGTATGTTGACTGTGTTTCTCAGTACTATGATATACCAGATGCCGACCGCACTGAAGATGAGATAAATATGCTGCGGCAGGTTATCTTAAGAGTTTGCTTTATTTCATAAATCTTTGCACTGCCACTGAATTTCTCATATGAAAGACAATTCAAGTTACATGTTCCAGCTGAGGACTTCTTCTTTGTTTTCAAGTACAGATTGCAGTGGATTGTCCAAGGACCGTGCCGGATGTTACTTTCTTTCAGCAAACAGGCATACAAGCATCCCTGGAGCGTATTCTCTATACATGGTTAGTTTATTTCTTATATTAGTATTGGTTATTTATGACTGTAGTTCAGAATATTTCTATTTATAGTAAGGGTTACAAATTGGTATTGTCCAGGAAGAATATATTGAATAAAATATGGATTAAAGAATAAGAAAAGCTAATGTTACTCCAGGAAATATAAGTTGTAAAGTAAAATGATTATTCAATATTGTTCAATTTCATGATAAGATTAGCAACCAAGCATTGAATGTGATTTTTGTAAATATATTGTTGTATGATAGCAAGACATCTTTGAGAGTTTTAATTGGGGAATTTACACGGTCACCTCTGTACGTTCCCTTTGCTATCACCATGTTGAGCCCAAAGAACTTACATGTTTAATTATATTCGAAACCAAATTTGCCTTCATAATTTTCACATACTCAAGGGTTCATTCACACTTAGCCAAAATTCCCTTAACCTTTTATCCTTTTGAACCCTTCGTGAATGCTAGAAACCATTGCCTTTTCTTCCTTCGTTCGAACTGTTTCCTTGGCCTGATTTCTAGATTAGGCCCTGTTATCCCCATTTTGTGGATAACTAAGGAGATGATGTTTGGAGGCCCTCAGGTTGCAGATATGGAGTGCTGAGAGACTACATGACCAGCAGTACGCTTTACATAGATGGAAAACCCACTCACCACCACAGAAGGTCACAAGTTTACAAATGGCATCCACCACACCAGTTGGCTTTCGAAAGGCAGTGGGCCTTGCTCCATGAGGTACAAGTCAGTATTATGGTGAGCATCATTTCAATACCTAAGCCATTTGATTATGTTGTATCTTGGATTGCTCTAGATTTCATGATATGTGCTTGGACATTATGCCTTTTGCCCTGCTTCACCTTGGTGGTTGACATTGTGCCCTAGTAAGTGGTCTTCTTTGGGAATGGGTTTGCTA
>WSFP011532409.1:0-11985 GCA_009831015.1 Picea engelmannii
GCCTTCAATGATTTCAAGTGCATCTCCACCATCCACATTGACCTTGTGTGAATAGGTCCACAAATTTCAATCTCCTCAACTTGGTGTATGAGGTAGTGTTCTTGTGCATTGAAAAATGTTGGAGGTATATACTTTTTCATTTCCAACATTAGACGAGGAATTTCTCTCTTCCAATAATTTATATCATCGTCATGGATTTCTTTCAATGAAAACCATCTACATGATATCATGACACAAGAAAATAACATGTTTCAACATAACATAATATAATATATTACATTACAAGTAAAACATGTGTCATTAAGTACAACAATAATTTGAAAGAACATTTTGCATATAAATCACAACTACTTACCTCATGTATTTTCCAAGATAATATATAACTTGTTTGACGTTGTTGTCAAATTCGTTTGGGAGAGATAGCGGTAGAACATACTGTAACAAAAAAATGAATCGCTATTTGTTTCGACCAAAGTAGACAAGAAAAAATAAAAAATAAATAAAAGATGTGTAAGGCCAATATATATAAACATGTATACCAAAATTACTACCTTAATTAAGGTATGCCAATCATGTGTTTTTACCCCACCAAATTCACCTTTCTTCATTAAGATATTATTTATGTTTGAAGCAAAACCCGTGGGAAATTTAATTCTTTGAATGACATCTTTTACATCATTGCTTTGTTGCTCTGTTAATAACCATGGAAGGTAATTTCATTCTAGTACTCCATCTGATCTATTTGAATATCAGATCACACTTCACATTGCATGATTGGCTTCCTGAATGTTAGTACAAATTTTGACAAATTTTTCTTTGTCCCTCCTACCATCTATGATTCACCATAATGTTTCAGTCACATTCTTCTCGATATGAATTGAATCAAACAAATGAGCTATTTTTAGCTCTTCATAGTAGGGAAACCTCATGAATTGAGTGGGATAATATTTCATTCCTCGTGGAAGCCCATTATTAATACCTTCATGATGATTGCGGCATTCATGAAGCATAAAAGAAATCACAAAAATAATGATCAAATACGGTAAAATAAATTCAATGATTAAAATAAGCATTCAAAACATTACATGATCTACAATACATTATGAAATTGAGTACCTTGACGATTTATATTATATTTCAACCTCCATAGGCGAGGTGTCATTCTTCGTGGTTTTAAACCACTCTTCTTTCCCATTGAAAAGATGTTTTTTCAGTAGTATGATACCTATGGTTCTTAGGAAGAACGTGCCTATACTCATAAAACACCATCTTTCCTAAACTTTTTGAATGATGATACTTCATCTTAGGGCCACAAACTGGACATGCAAATTTACCCTTTGTTTGAAGACGTGCAACAAATGGATTAATGTCAAATATACGATGAGATTATTTAAAAATTAAACATGCACCATGATAACATTAAAAAATTATATAGTATTAAAGAGAAATATTAGAGTGCTACATACCACAAAAATGTGTTAGTCCAGGGGCATCATGATTTTTCCATAAAATTATTCCACGAAATTTAAATTTCTTCTCCCCGATTGGTTTACATATGTCATACATTGTGATGCCAGCCCATAACTTTAGTATCTTGTCAATAAGAGGTTCGATACATACATTCATATCTTTAACATGGTACTTACCTAATTGTTTGAAATTACACATAATTACTATAGGAATGATATCATGTAATATATATAAGTAATTAAATAAACAAAAGATGTTATGCAAAAATTGAAACAAATGAAAATGTTACATTCAAAAAATTATTGTAAACAAATACCTGGAAAAATCATTGTCAACATTATGTGCTCCCTCTTTATTGGCATCCAAGGAGGAATGTTATTGTTGATAACAAAAATAGGCCACACTGAGTAAATAGACCTAAGCTCTTTGAATGGATTAACACCGTCAGCTACCAATGAAAGCCTAACATTACAAGGTTCATCTTTGAAATCTGCCCATTTTTCCTCAATTTCCCTAAATGCAGAACCATCGGCAGGCATTCAAAGAACACCATATTCACTTTTTTTACGTGCATGGTAATCCATAAATTGTGTTATGCTTTCACACCTGAACAATCGCTACAAATGTGGAATTATGGGAATATGATGAAGAACCTTTCGAGGCACCCTTTTTGTTACTTGATCGGTTCAATATCTACTGATAAGACATTGTGAACATTTTTTTTTAAGCATGTTGTCCATAATATATAATATGGTCATTAGGACATGCATCTATAGTTTGATCATCAATTCCAATGTCTTTCATAATGGCATGCAAACCTCGATATGTCTGAGGTAAAATATTTGACGATCGTAACAAAAATTCTCCTAACAATCTACAACATAACAAATAACTAGTTAATGTAAGAATATTAATAGTAAAAATTGCATTCTTATTTTACACATTAATTAACACTAAAAACAAATAGAAAAAAATCAACATTTATGTATAATATGAGATGAAACATATTACATACCTTAGGATCTGTTTCATACAAGTGTTCAACAAATTATTCATAACCTTTAAGTTCACTAGCAGCAATGTAGCGAAGAGAATATTTGCTCTTGATCCTTCATAAAGTCGTTTATTTGCCTTTTCTAATAGAGGTTCATCATAAATACCAGCATTGTCCCCATCCTCATCCAGCTGCGAAAACAAATCTTGGATCATTTGATTTTTCCCATCATCTTCTTCCATGGGATCATTAACTTGATTTGTCCCATCATCTTCTTCCATGAGATCCTCATTTGCTTGGTCATGATGTTCCTCAGCTTGTACAACATCATTTCTACTAATACTTGGTGCAATATTCTGCGGAAAGTTAAAGGGCAACTCTAACTTTATAATTACAAACAATTATGCAAAATTAGTGTATACTATAACAAACATTCAAACAATATATATACATATATATAATTTTATATAAAATTGACAAAATAAAAACAAATAATGAATATATAGCTAATTACCATGGGACAATATTCATTCGATCCGCCATCAATGTGCCCATATTTCCTACAATGTTTTTTAGTTGTTGTTATTAAAATTCTTATGGGACGTATGAGGCAACATTTTTTGCAAGGGAAATAACATCTACCATCACCCTTTTCACCCGCTTTACTTTTTTCCCCACCTCTAACTATATTCTGCGACATTCTACCGCACAACTTCCACACAAAAATACCCTTTCGGAACCATCATTGTTATAGCAAGATTGTCGCAACATCTTTAAATCATCAAATATTTATAGGTCAATTTAGGTCATGGTCACCGCAATTGTGATGACCGTGACCTAATTATATGTGTGTGTGTCTGTGTGTGTGTGTGTGTGTGTTATATTTAGGTCACCTTGTCAAAGACGGGAATGGTTATAACGGTCAATTTGTCGCTCTTGTGACGAACATTGACTATATCAATTAGACTTTGTCAAAATGTATAATGGTCAATAGTGAGCGTCACTCTTGCGATGAAAACACAAGTTTGTCGAAATAGAGACAATAGTCCACCATCTTGATGATCATCAAAAAACAGGCGAAAGTTTGGTTCCATCGATAGAGCAATGAATATGGGGTGGATTTAGATCAAAATTGAAAATTTGAACTTTTTCTCTTGAATTTTGCGACGAAAGAGTACTTTCATCGCAAGTAGTTGTCACAATTTTTTCAATATGTAGTAGTGAGAACATCCGAAATTTATAACAGAGTGGGTGGGAGGTGGAATCATGCCAGGGAACACTGAATTCATGGCGACATGATGTTTTGAAACTAACTGAAGATTTTATGTGGCACATCCACACGATGAGTACGCTTCAAGGTTTGTAAGGTACAGCTGATAAAGGCTGCAGGGCATACATGATACAAGCACCATGATTTTCATTCTTCAATCCGTCATAATGAGATGATGATGGTCGATGCACTTGCTAATGCGACTTCTGTTAAACAACTTTCCCCGACCCGAGGCACGTAATGACTTCCCTTATGAAAGGACCCGACTCTTTTGGGACAGATTCATACTTTTACGCATGTTTGGACTTTGACATCCCTTCTTGAATCCAAGGGTCGAATGGCCACTTGCTTGACTTCGACCTCTATGTTTTCCAATACCTGACCTTACATGCTTTGACACACGGACGTAAACCTGACTAATATCGACTCTAACTAAAAGGAAAATGACAGTGCTAACACCACGTAAATTCTAGTGTATTGTGTAATTGATGTGATGTTGTTGATGTGATGCTTCTTATGTTTATATGCTCATGACATGTTGATGATATATTGATGATATATTGTTCGTTAAGTTGAATTTTATATATTGTGGTTAGAAGTGGTCATATTGATTCAACCCCCTTCTCAATATTCCAACAGTATTTACCCCAAGTAAAATAAATATCTAATGTGAATTATGTTTCCCTTGTGTAAAAATAAATACCTAAAGTAATTCAAGGGGAAACCCATGGGTAAAAACCATTGGCAAATAAACCATGTGGTTTTACCAAAATGAAGGGTAAAATAGGAATAAATATATAAAAATAATAAAATTAAACAAATATATATATATATATATATATATATACAAGAATATAAAAATAAAAATACAAATTAGGAAATTAGGCCAAATTACACAAAAGCCAAGGTTCCATGCTCCTCATGGTTCCATCGCTCAGGGTTCTGCACCTAGGGGATGAAATTAGGAATAGGGAAAATCAAGTAGGTTTTAGGAAACCAGGCATCAAGGAGAGGAGCTAAGTCATATGGCGATGAAGAACATTATGGTTCAACGTGAAATGACAGGAAAGCAATGATGTTAAATGAAATGAAGCAACATCACAAGTAGCGACAAATGGTAAAAGGAGATTGATGCCAACCGAACATATGACATAGGGCCATCTAATCAATATGCACATCTCAGAGGGAGAACTTGATAAGATCGCGAGGAGAAAGAATGTGACTAGATCAAGGAAAAGGTGCTTACGCTAGGCCACAATGCATGATACAAATTGTTACAGATAGCGAGTGGGAATTGGGTGAAAACACAACAAGGACCTACAACCAATAAGTTGAATGGGTTTTTGGCTTGGGTTTTGGAAAGAGGTAAGACTGAAAAAGGAGCCAGTATAGATCAATGTGAAGAGGCTCGAGAATAGGCCTACTGGAGAGGTGGATCTGACAGCCTTAGGGGATTTAGACCTCAAGGAAACTGCAAAGCAAGGTAATCCACTTCTTGATAAGGAGGATCATATCAAGAATCAAGGTCAAGGTTGTGGATAAGGATGAGGAAATCCCCCCACTTGCATTTCAAGGCTAGAGCGGTCATGCAAATGAATTAGCCCTGTGAACCTACTCCTGCAAAACAGAAAAATGAGATCATGTATGCAATCAAAGGGAGACTTGTCAATACACAATAAAACTCATATTCCCTTCCTTGAAGTAAACTTATAGATAAGAATTAGGTTCTTCAACAATAATCATGGGTGGCTATAGATAAGTGTATTAATATTGGATGTGCGAAGTCTCAATGCAAAAGAAGGATTAGTTATTTTTTGATTCAAACTTGAAGTTCGAAATAGAAGAGTAGGATAAACATGCGACAGCATAAATATGAATACATTAATCCAAACATGTAAGCAAGAGTAAGCAGAATTTAAATTAGTCGTTATAAAAATCATCATCAACCAACTCCTTCAAGACATGCAATAGAACACCAAACCTTGCAGCCACATAGGATCATCAAGCACTTCGGAATCAACAAAAGGTATGAAGATAATGTATCAATTTCATCATACAAATGTCAATGAAACATCATAGGTCAAGAAGCATCATGAAGAAATTTTAAATCACAACAGAAAAAGGAATAATCAACCTCCACTAAATACAATCATCATTCGTGTAGCATCCCCAACATCCAACTGGGTTATGCCACATAAAATTTTTGAATAGAATAATAATAATACACATGCAGCATAGACAGGAAAAATCCATAAAAATAAACACATACATAATAATGTAGCATATAATTTAACACACAATTGACAATTATCTTGGTAAAATAATAACCAACTACGTGCAGACCTTCCATGTTCCTCCCAGACTTATACCACACTGCTCAAAACTCTCAGTAGTGGGTCACCCCTGAGCTGGGACTAAACTCCACCCAAGAAAAGGAATTCCTAACCAGGTTGATGTATCTCAGACAGTAGAAAAAACTCCTTCATAGGTGCCAACTCAAACTAACATCCTACATTCCCTCATTCCCCACATACTTGTCCCACCCAAGGAAGTGTGCCCCTTCTCTACTCAACAATCCCTTGGATGCCCCACTTCCTTTTTGGGGCTTCAACAACAGGCTGGACAGGAAGTCTCAAATCCCTATAGTTACAGTTTGGAACCTTCAGGAAATCAATTCCCATCAATCCTCTCACCTAGAGAGAATTTCTCATGGGCCTGACAACCAGCCTCTTCAATACCCCACAGGCATAACAACTTGCTTCTTCATTTCAAATCCTAAGCTAACCAGATACAGGTACGGTGACAGGGAGGTATGGAGGATAGCTAAATGAGTGAGTTCATGATGATGGAATGATGGGAAAATGAACTAAGTCCAAACTATATGTATGCATGTTTCCAACTTGACACTTGTCATGTTGAGAACTAGTTTGGCCCACTTGTCCCCATCCTTAGAACATAGGATAAAATAATTATACATACTTTATAGTTTAAGGAATATTGATATAATATTCATTTTTGTATTAAGCTCCCTAGCTTATCCCCTTATCCTTAAATTTTATCCCCCTTTCCCTAACTAGTGGAGTTTAGTCCCCCATACTCTTTCACATGGTTGGTCTACTGCAGTGATGTGTTTTTCATTAATATTTTCATGTGATTACATTTACATTTACATTATAGATATACTGTCATTTTTTCATCCCGACTCGCTAGCCTCAAAACACAACATATACACAAAGGCTCTCTGGCCTCAAAATCGCGCGCACTTAAGTTTGTTGCATGCGGTATCCTAGAATGTGAAAAGTTCATCATTTTAGTGTGCAGTACATGTGCACACTATACCATGGAAGGTTCATGTAAAATGATATCAAACAGAACACTAGCTTAAGTACATTTGTATTTACATTTACAGTTGGGTTTCTACCTAAGAGTATTACATTCCTCTCCCACTTATTTATGCATTGTCCTCAGTGCAATATATACACATATACAACCAAAATTTCAAAAATCCTCAAAAACATGTAGGTATTCTACCCACATAGCATCCTCGTGCTCCCAAGTTTCATATTCAGGACCGTACCAATCCCATTGGACCTTTACTATATCTATGGATCAATTCCAGAGTTGCTTGATCTTCTGGTCCAATATGCACACCAAATGCACTTGAAAGGCACCTTCTTGCTCCACCTGAATCACATTCCAATCAATGAAATGATTAGCATCAAGTATATAATTTTTGAGCAATGATACATGGAATACATTATGAATAGACATTGATGAATGCAAGGCAAGAATGTATGCTACAAGCCCAATCCTCTCTAGGATTTCAAATAGCCCACAATAACGTGCTTCCAACTTTGAAAAATTTCTGAACTTTAGTGAACTTCTATTGGCCTTTACTTTCAAGAATATATGATCACCCACTTTAAATTCCCTGTGAGTTATGCCCTTATTAGCATAGATTTTCTTCCTGTATTGAGCAACCTTTAAATTCTGTTTTAATTTTCAACATTTGCTCTTCCATTTCCCTGAGTAATTTCGGCCCAACTACTACTCTATCTATTGGGTTTTCCCATCTTACCAGTGTGTTGCACCTTCTGCCATAAAGTGCCTTAAATGGGCTCATCTTTAGAGATGCTTGGTTCTCATTGTTATAAGTAAACTCTACTAAGTGTAGGTAGCCTTCCCAATTTGATGGTTTATCCATGACATACATCCTCAACATATCCTCAATCACTTGATTCACCCTCTTTGTTTGTCCATATGATTTTGGATGATAAGTTGTGCTAAAATTCAAATTTGTTCGAAATCCCTTAAACAATCATTTCCAAAAATTTGATGTAAATTTTGGATCTTTGTCATACACAATTGTCTTTGGTATACCATGTAGTCGAACAATTTCTCTCATATAAATATCAACAATGTTGGCTTCCTTGTGAGTGAGATTTACTAGAATAAAATGGGAATCTTTAGTAAGCTTATCCACCACTACCATGATAGAATCATGATGCTTGTTTGTTCTGGGCAGTTTGGTGATGAAATCCATTGTTACAACTTCCCATTTCCATTCAGGAATGGGTAATGGCTATAGCAAACCAGTTGGGTGTCTATGCTCAGCTTTGACTTTTTGACACTCCAAACATTTGGCAATTAAATCATCAACTTCTTTCTTCATGACTGGCCAATAATATTGGCTCTTGACAGCTGCAATAGTTTTTTGATAACTTGGGTGCCCAACATAAGGTACATTATGCATTTCTCTCAATATCCAAATTTTCAATTCCTGCGAATTTGGTACATAAATCCTACCCTGTACATGACAATTTCATCATTTTCTAGATTATAGTCTTCAATTTTCTGCTACAAAATACTTTGTTGTAATTTTTTTATTATTTCCATGTATTACAAATCTAATTTTGCAGCCTATAAGATTTTGTCTTTCAAATATGATTGGTACATGCTGATGATTATAGCATGCAACTCATGCACCCTTCTGCTAAGTGCATCGACCACCTTGTTCTCTTTCCCTTTGATATGCTTTATATCAGTCATATTCACTGAGAAATTATAACTGCCTTCTTTTCCTATCATTTAGAGTTGGATGTCCAAATAAATATTTCAGAACACTATGGTCTATCCTCATCTCAAACCTTTTCCCCATGAGGTAGTGCCTCCACATATTCAAGACATGCACTATGGCTTCCAACTCCAAATTATGAGTAGCATAGTGTCTTTCATGCTCCTTCAACTTCCTTGATTCATAGCATACAACATACCCATTTTGACTGAGGACTCCACCAAGCCCTTCTTTACATGCATACAATGAAGTCTTCATTTGGATCATCAATCCTTAGTATTGGAGCACTTGTTAATAAATGCTTCAAGTGTTGGAAACTCTTTTCACAATCCAATTTCCACTGAAACTTCATATCCTTCTTTTGCAAGGAAGTGATTGGGTCTGCAATCTTTGAGAATCCTTCAAAAAATATCCTATAGTAGCTTGCAAGGCCCATGAATGATATAACCTCTGTCACATTCTTTGGCATCTACCATACTCTAATGGCCTCTATCTTCTCAAGATCCACTGTTATCCCTTCCTATGAAATGGCATGTCCCAAATAATGAATTTGCTTCTGATAAAATGAGCACTTGCTCAATTTGACATACAATTGATGCTCCCTTAATACCTGTAATACCATCCTCAAGTGTTGTTCATGCTCTTCCTTCAACTTAGAATATATAACAATGTCATCTAAAAATACAATGACAAACCTATCTAAGTATTCTCTAAAAATACCATTCATTAAACACATGAAGACAGTCAATGCATTTGATAACCCAAATAGCATCACTGTGAACTCATAATGACCATACCTTGTTCTGAAAGTATGAGTGTTGATGTCTTCTTCTTTAATTCTTACCTGATGATAACCTAACCTGAGATCAATATTGGAGTATACTTTTGCATCTTTCAACTGATCAAAGAGGTCATCAATCCTTGGAAAAGGATACTTATTATTCACATTTATCGTGTTCATCTGCCTGAAGTCAATGCAAACTCTCAATGTTCCATCCTTTTTCTTCACAAATAATACTGGGTCACCCTAAGGTGACACACTTGGGTGTATATACCCCTTCTTCGGAATATCTTCAAGTTGCATTTGTAATTCCTTCAATTCTGGTGTACCCGTCTTGTAAGGGGTCTTGGATACTGGGGCTGCTCCATGCATCAGATTGATGGAGAAATAAATGTCTATTTTAGGGGGTAATCCTGGTATTTCTTTAAATACATCTTCAAAATCTTTTAGGATTGCATAATCTTCAATATTTGACACCTTATCTATATGTTATGACCTAAAGGGGGCATATATATGACTAAATGTATATGATATGACCCCAAGTGGGGGGCATATATGGGTCTAAATGTACATGTAATGTGTAAATACATATGTAATAGGGTCAGCCTAGTGATAAAGGGGCCTCATGTGGAAGTGTGAATAGCTATATATAAGAGATCATGTATTCATTATTGAGATGTGAATTGTGAAGTATGAAAGGTATTTGGTTATTTGGAGGGGGTTCCCCTATTATTTAAGGAGTTCTTGTGTAAATTATCTATATTGGAGTTGTTCTCCACGTCATCATTCTGTGCATGGTGTGTACTTCTGTTATTTTATGATATTCTGAACATTTGGACCATAACATTTGGTATCAGAGCTCAACGTCTTTGGGTTTCCCTGCTACATCTGAGACACCTTGGAATTTTCGATATAAATTTTTTTCTACGAAATTTCAGAAGGAACCCCTTGGATGATATTTATCATATGGATCAAGGTACATGGGGAAAACATTTTAGCTCGTGAGGCCTTATACTTTCGGAGATATGGCTTGTGTAAGATAGGGTTCTGAAATCATTATGAATTTATCCATCTCATAATTTTCGCTATAAATTTGTTTCTGTGACATTTTAGACCCTGAAATTTGGATTATATTCATAGAAATTATCAAGGTATCTGTGATAAAAATTTCATCTTCTGGGTCATCCTAATTTTGTAGATACACCATGTGGAAGATAGGGTATATAACTAGTCCTATTGACTAGTCTCAAACATGTGTTATGGGTAAAACAAAAATAACTTATTCATAGAGAATCCAAATTGAGTGATACTAGTTGAATTGAATAATGCACAGGACATAGTATTTCTGGTACAATTTTCAGAATTTTATATCAATTATTGTGCACGGGGCACGTTTTACAAGTTCTCTCTACCAAAAAGGACAAAAATCAGCAAGGTGCGGGGAAGTTATCATAAATTCCACTTGGCACATCTGATTTTGGTCAGACCTGTGACATTACAGAGAAGAAATTTCATAGTACTACAAGTCAGAATTTCAGACTGATAAAATCCGAAATTGCAGAGATACATCATAAGTAAGGTTGTCCAGGAGGACAAACTCCAAATCAGGGTTTCAAAGGTATGTTCACTTAAAACTATCATAACTTTTGATTGGAATGTTTGATTCAGATGATTCAAAATCCATTGGAAACATAACACATAGAAGAGAATATTGGAACAAGTATTACAACTATTTGAGATATTTATCCTTAAAATATTGAGGTTGTGATTTTAGGGTTGGGATTAGACCTCAATTAAGAATCAATGGAAATACCTAAATTTACAGGAGATGATCAATCCTATGGAATGGTTGAGGTTGGTAAAAGAATATAATATGACTCCTAGGAAAGAAAGATATTATTTTTTTTATGCAGCTTGGAAGTGGTGGATGAGTGTTAATCAAAATACTAGATAGCATTGCACATGGGAAGAATTTGAAAAACTCTTCTTAGATAAATAGATTAGGGATACAAAAATGGAGAAAATGCATAGAATTCAAGATGAATTAAAATAAGAAAATGAAGAGATTAAGAATAAGGGTGAGGAGATATCTAATATAATATCCCTTAATGAATCACTCATTAAGGAGGTTAAGAACCTAAAGCAAGAAAAGACTCGGAAAGGAAAGTGGGAAAAAGATGAATCAAGAAAATATTTGAAAAAGAAAGATGAAGACATATGTAGATTACGACGCCATAATAAAAAACTATTGGATGAGGTTAAGAGATTAAAAGAACAAAAGAAGAATTGTCAAAATAAAGAATAAAGAAGAATCTTGGATAAAGAATCTACCAAAAGACTGCAAGAGGAAATTTGCAAGAAGGTTGAGGAATCCTTAAATACAGATGAGGTAAAGT